>VZRX01002000.1:71662-82413 GCA_013398075.1 Notiomystis cincta
TTTCCTGGAAGTGCAAGATGGGTTTTATGCATAGAGAAATTGCCATATGGAACAGCTTGCAAGTGAAAGCTGAAGGGCATAAGAGCCTCTGAGAAGCAAATCCCACAACATTTTTTAGGTAAGGGATGAATAATCACAGTGATTAGAAAACATCCCACTACAGACACTCCTGCACCGCTTCCAGTGCTTCTTGTTGTCCACACAAGCAATTAAAAGAAATGAGGTATTATAACTTTCCTTTTAGTTCACAGCTTCTTATGATTTTCCTTGCACAAATTAGTTAGAAGAGATTTGTTGCTTCACATCCATCTATGGAAATTTCCTAAATGTCTTTTTATATGTACAAAATCCAGTCCAACAGGTATCTTTAGCTCTTTGGTTTAGTAGTGTGCATAGGACTGAAGAGTGCCATGTTTCATAGGTGTTGCAGTTCAAGAGAAATGCAGGGTTGCATGTGTAAAACAAGAGCAGGGAAATTTAAATTCATCTTCCAGTAGCCTTCCCTCTTGCGTGCCTTGGACCTTTAAAGTTTGGGAGAGAATATTAAATAATATTTATTAAGAACATGATCTCCATACAGAAATTTCCAGCAATTCATGGCAATTACAGCAGGATTGCAGATGATTTTATACCACTGAATTATAGAATGGTTTGGGTTCGGAAGGATCTTAAAGATCATCTGGTTCCAACTCCTGTGCCACGACAGGGACACCCTCCTCAACAGGCTGTCCAGACCTCCAGGCAACCTGGCCTTGAACGGTTCCAGGGACAGGTCACCCACAACTTCCCTGGACAACCTGTTCCAGTGCCTCACCACCCTCACAGAAAAGAATTTCTTCCTAAAACCTAATCTTAATCTACTGTCCTTCAGTTTGAAGCCATTCCCCTTGTCCTGTCACTATGTGCCCTTCTAAATATCTCTTCCCATCTTTCTTGTAGATTCCCTTCAGATACTGGAAATCTGCAATGTGGTGGCCCTGAAGCCTTCTCTGCTTCATCTGAACAATCCCAATTCTCTCAGCTCATTTTTTCCATAGAAAAGGTGTTCCATCCCTCTGATCATTTTGGTGGCCTCTTCTGGGCTCTCTCCAACAAGTGCCTTCCTGTGCTGGGAGCCCAGCTCTGGCTGCAGTGTTCCAGGTGGGCTCTCACCAGAGCAGNATATCCTTTGGGACTCTGAGCCATTGACCAGCACCCTCTGGAGCTGGCTCAAACCAACTCTTTATGCACCCATGAGTCATTCATGAAATCCATCTCTCTACAATTTGGAGTGAAGGATGTTTTGGAGGGCTAAAGCTAAAGCTTTGCAGAAGTCCAGACAAAAGACATCCCTAGGCCTTCCATTGTCCTCTTGTCACTCCACTGTAGAATGCCACTGGGCTGGTCAGGCAGGGCTTTCCCTTAGTGTGTGTGTGATGTTCAGCTTTAAGACACTCATGTATTAGATGCTGCCCAGGACAGAGTCTGTGAACTAGAAGAGTTTAATTAGAAGAGTTTAATTAAGGATTGATGGTATAGGAACATTTGAAACCATCACAGAACATTTGTTTTCATGTGTTGAATACTTAGGTAAGAAATTATACTGAAATCCACAAAAATAATAAGCACTCTTTGAGGTTTTTCGCAATTTCTAATGAGTGTTGTTTGATGTGATTAGAATTAACCCACCATCTTCTGGTTCAAGCTGGACTTCTTTCATTTTTAAAAACAGAAATAAATTTTTATTATGTATGAGAGGTACAGGCAATAATTCAAGAATTTTTCAACAAGTGATCTACAACTGCTGTGATCTATAACTTTAGTCAATCATAAACTGTCAAAGTAACTTAAAAATATACCCAGGAATATTAGTAGATTAGAACTATATCTCTGCTCAAAGTTAAAACTCTCTAATTTCTTTCTGGGAAGAAAAATTCCTTTTACATCTCAAAATACAAGCTTACATTTGTTAGCACTTACAAACATTCAAAATTACTTATATCAACCTAAACATCTACTGTTCCTATTTAAATCCTTACATACACTATTTTAGAATAATTTCTTCTGTGACTTTTCTCGGATAACTTATCATGTAACAGGGTTGTCAACTCAGAAACTGCACTAGATATTAACAAAGACAGTAGGTGTGATATAGGGACAAACAAGAAATAATTTCTCCATCTCTATCTCCAGGCTGCCTGCAGGTTTTTTGTGTTCTTGTGGTTGTTGTTTTGTTATATAAGTAGTTTGCAAAAGAGGCAAAGTGAGAACATTTTAAATACTTCTGAGCCATATCTCATTAACTTGAACATTAAGTAGAAATAAGAAGAGAGAAAGCAAGCATATAGAAAGTGGTATTTTTATGTATCTCAGTAGTCACATCTTTTGCACTTCAAGCCACAATAGAGGAGTAACATCTTAATGACAACTGTTCTCAAGCTTTTTTCTAGGAAATTTTGAATCAAGTAAAAGACAAGAGTTCAGAGTTCTAGCCCAAGTTCTTACATCACTATCACCATTAAGAAGAGGTGATTCACTGTTGTTTCACTCTTTTAATAGGATTTATCGTTTTTGATATTTATTGTGACTAACAACTCTCATTCATATATATTCTTACAGCTGCTTGGCAAAAATGTTAAGTATATATCTTTTTCATGTCAATTTTGAAAAAAAAAAAAAAAACTGTTAATATTATCTACACTTATTCCTACCAAATGCTAAGTGGTGTAAAAGAACCTTGGAAACAAATTAAAAGCTTTGTGTGTACTCTGGGGGGTTGCTTATTTCTTGTTAAGAGAACAAATCAGAAAGAAATCCAACATCACTCACCTGGGTAGCAAAACTCTGAATGTCATATAATGTTCTTTTCTTTTCAGGCCATATAGATTTTTCTAGAAGTCCAAAAGCTAGAATTTTCCTAACTAATGTGAATGTTTACTAAGTTCACAAGAATGTGTTCATTTTTAAAATACCTCCTCTCACATTCACCTTTGCATAACTTTTACCTATTAAAATTTACAAAGTTTATTCTTCTAATTTAAGGCCCTCATATAATTTAAGGTCCTCACTTTGGTTCTATTTGAAAAGCTATGTTCCACTACACCAGATCAGTTGTGTATTGCTCTTACTTGTCCACAATTATGATCCACTTCAAGCTTGTCCCCTTCATACTGTAAATTTAGAATTAATTCATTTGCTCAGACTGTATTTTCTATGCCTGATTTCCTAGAAATTGAAATCACTTAACCTGGGTGTTTTAGAAACATATTCTTTGTGTATTTCAATACTACACAAAGAATAAAAGCCTTGAAGTACTTTTAAGCAAGAAACATCAGTCAAACTCAATCACTTTTGTGTATAATGGCTGGAAGGATGTAAAACCAGCACTGCATAAATCCTCTTCTTTACAAATTGTGTTGGTCTGTGACATTCATTTACAGATTTTTCTGTGGGTTTTTTTGTGAGGTTGTTTTTGTTATTTGTTTTGGGGGTTTGTTGTTGTTGTTTTATTTGTTGCTTTGTTATTGCTATTTGTTTTGTTATTGGATATTTTTGACTTCTGGGAAGGTTTCTTTTGTTTTGGTGTTGGCTGGTTTTTTTGAACATGGTCAAACTTTACTAACTCATTTATCTTACATTAAAAACTTGCACATCTCCTGCAAACCAGCTGTGGGTTAATCTGTGAGCAGCTGAATGCAGTATTCTGAAGCGGGAAGTGAATAATAATGCTGCAAAATGTTACTGCATCCAATAGCTAATTGTTTCCTGATGACTTTGACAGCTGCAAGACATAAGATAATATAGCCTACACAGTTGGTTATTTTGTAGATTTATTACTCATTCTCTTTGATCAATGAGCTTTTAGCAGTTCTGAGAATTGCCTTTTTCTTTCTATGAAAATTCTTGCTCTAGATTCTATTGTTCCAATGGAAATAAACACAACTCATTTGTGGTCCTCCCTGCGTTGGAGAAATTTGCATGCTGGTGACTGAGATGTTTCTGTAAATGGAACTAAAAACACATTCCTGAGAATACACAGAAGCATTTACCAGAAAATTATCAGTGTTCTGGATCCAGTTTTTTGCTCTTTAGTTTTGTGAAGGTGAATGCCCTGAATACCCAGGAGAATAAGAAAGCAAATTTCATTCATGAAAGTACTGGGATTTGATTTTCTCAGCTTCCCTTCTCCAAATTCTCAAAGATAGACAAGTCCTTCCCTAAATACTACATAATTTTTTGTTTGTTTCTGCTGGAGCACAGTTCACATTAATTCATACTTACTCATCCTAGGTTTCAATTCAATATTTAACAAAGCTCTGTTACTGCTTGAATTGAACTCCACAGAACAATAATTAATGAAACTTTCCTAATTAATGCTACAAAAGCACATATAAAGGAACGTTATCACAAACTATTGCGTGGAGATTCACTGCTTATTTACCATGACTCACCAAGCTGCTGAAGACAATATAGGACATCTAAAAGCATTTATCCTTAAAATGGTATGTAGATAAACTGTGGTCAATGATAGCAATACAGAGAGCACTGGGTGGCAAAAATCTAAGTGGCAATGATTCTCCTGCTCTGCACATCTGCTCTACCTATGAGCACACCCAAGAATCCTCATCACAGACGCTGCTAAATTGCCCAGATTTCTCAGTTTCTTCTGTTGGGATAAAACAGTTACAGATTTCACCAAGATCATCTGGTGTGCCAGTGTGAAAGCTCTTGCTCAGAGCTTACACTAGAATTCTGTTGTTGTCATTTATTAAAAATGACTGTTTCAGGCTTTAATTCACATCCACAATATTGCACCATAAAGGTGACTATTTATGTGAATAAATACTGATTATTTCAGAAACTAAATTTTTCTTGCTTCGCAGTGTTATTAAAGCAGCCACAAAGAAACTGAATTTCAATCACCATCCTTTTTCTTCTAAAAGGAGATAAACTCAGTACTTTAGGCCAACTTAATCTGCAAATGATTTTGTATACAAAGACTACTTATCCCTCTGGCAGATGGATGATGGTTAGTCCTTAATTTGGAAATTAATTTTACTATATTAAATATTCATATTAGCATTTTTCTTCTTTCTCATTTCACAAGTTTTACTTATCATTGAATATTTTTCACAAAGTATTTTTAACCTAATATTAATTGGATTCTCCAAGGATACTTGGAGCTATTAGCCACATTCCACAATATTTTCCTAATTACTTTGTATGGTCATCTGTCTGCATTTATCAATGTATTTTTTATTTCAAACAGATGAAAATATTTAAATGAGATTTTAAAATAAACCCCAAGGACATGTGATTTTGTAATTTCAAACTGGAATAGCTCTCATTCACCAAAAACACCAAAATCATGATGTCAGCATATTATAGACTTGGAGAAAATGCTTATGTATGCATTACAGGCACTGTATTGATTTTCAGCTAGCCTTTATAAGTAATTCATGAGCTCTGATTTCGCTTGATTTTTTGTATGAGTAATTCATGAAGCCAAATTTCATATTTCTTCTGACATAACTTTAAGACTGAATCCATTACAGACAGTTTTTTAAAAGCTTTAGTGAAATAAAATGCAAGAAAATTTATTTGAACTTTCATTTTCTTTTACTTTTACCACCTGAACAGAATGGGAGAAGAACTGATTAAAGTGGTACCCTACAAAATCATGCCACCTCTTTAAAGAGGTAGCTAACAACAGATCTCTCATACAGCTTTAAAGAGTGTTCATGTTCATAATGATCAGATCATTTTCAGAAAGTATCCCAAAAAAAAAAAAAAATTAAAATCTGAAACAATTTTGATATGTCTTGACCATGTAGTTACTTATCATAACATAAACCAGCCCAAGTTTGCATGAGGGATGATACCATGGAACATTAGACAGAACTAAAGATGTTTTCAGAAATCCATTCCTTCAAAAATTATGTATCCCAATAACCATGTGCTTCAGAGGAAAGGTCTCCTGCCAGGTCTCTGTTGCAGTTTGCTCTGAATGTGGACCAGAGGAATTGCCCTGTGTTCTTATGCTGTCCCTGTGGACTACAGGCATAGAGCATATGCATGGGGTGTACTAAACATGCACAGGAACTCTTGGGTTTCCTGATGGTTTACCTCTGCCCCAGCTGTTTGTTTAGGAGCACAGACACACACACAGAATATTCTGAGTTGGAAGGGGCCCACAAGCATCATCACTAACTCTTGAGTGAATGGCCCTTATGGGGATTGAACCCACAACTTGCTGTTATTAGCACCATGCTCTGACCAGCTCAGCTAACCTCAGGGTCCTACTGCACTTTTTCAAAGTTCAGAAAGTTTCATTTTTGTCCCACCTCCCCTTCTGAACCTCCCAGTGCAAGACCTACTCATCTTTCCACTGTCTTCATGTCTGACTGAGGTTCCAAAGACACACATTCAGTTTAACTGTGCAGGATATTTCTCAGACTGGGATTTATTTAACATCTTCCTTCACAAGATTTTCTGGGACCTCTGACACAATTTCAGTGTGCAGAAACCTGTGAGCAATTTTGTTCTTTTTTAAAAGGACAAAAGAACTGAGCCCTTTAATCTTTCTATGTTTTAGGACATTTACTATATCATTAGAGGAGTTCCTAACCAAGCAATATAAACACAGAGGAAACAGAACATGGCTATATGCTCCAGCAAAAAAATAAATACAGTATTTCATTAAACTTTTAAATTAGATTATTTTCTGTGGAGTTAATTTTGAATTTAGTTTCCATGAGTCTTCAAAATAAACATCCACAATTTTGAGTTTTAACAGTGGATCATTTTAGGAAATTAATAAATGGCTTGACCTCCATTAGGATTTCAGATCTAGAGGGAAAATAATTGGAAAACAGCATCAACTTTTGCTTCTGGTATCACTGGAAGATAGATGGTTCTGAGCTTTCAGTACTGGTGCTTTGGGAGTTAAAAAACCTCCACAACCTATTTATTAATTAATTATGTCCTACAGTTCTTAGTAGGGGATGAGACAGAGAAAGCTGAAAAACCAGAAAGAAGGATGGGATGCTCAGGAAAATTTTAGAAAGCTAAAAAGGCTCTCTAAATTTCAAGGAAGATGGCTAAAGTAACTCTATTCACTGGCCTTGCCCTTTTGAAGAATCTACCTTAAGCACTTCCATAGATTTATCCTTCTTTAAAAAAATATTACAGAAATTACAAGATGCATAAACTGTAACTTGTATAATAACATCCTGCTATAAAAGTGACATAACTCTTTTTTTTTCTATTTTTTTTATTTCATGCTGGCATGCTTTAGCATATGACTTGCTAAGTTACTTTAAGAAATCTAGCCTTTAAATATCTGTTTAGGCCTTTTGGCTAACAATTACTATCCCAAAATTCTGTTTCCAATCTTCACTTTCCTGAAAGTTTCTCCTTCCTATATACAGAAACATCAACAAAACCTTTTCAGTACAAGCCTTAAAGCTGTATTTTTACATCTGCTCATAATGATCTCAGTATTGGCTGTTGTTTTGCAATTTTAGGCTTAATATTATTATGTAAAAACCCTATGATTTTATATAATCTACAGTAGAGCCAGGAATTAAAACAGTTTTCAAATCTCTCTGGAGACCATCTAAATATATTGACATGCATGCTGACTTTCTGCCTTGACATTCTGGACAGTCATTTGTTGATTTCCAGGCTCAGATACTCAGAAGTCTGGGATTTAACACATGGAGAATGAATTCCTTATCTGTTCTTGCTCAGTACCTTTTTTTATCAGTCTTCATTTGAGATAAATATATTTAACATGGCATCAGTTTGAGAAAATTGTGATGACTAGTATGCTATATTTGGTGAAGACTACAACATCACCAGTTGTTATTGCATGCCAATACCTGTAGAGCTTTCCAATAATAAGAAGAGGAAACATTTAAATTCAGTAAATGAAAAACTCTAAAATTTATGAGCATGTCAGATAAACAAGACTGACGGTAAAATGCCATAAACTGAAACTTTAAACACAAACTTTAAACATTTGAGGAAGCCAAACTTGTGCTTAAATGCAAGATATCCCTATCTTTCAATAGATACAGGACATATTGAGCTGGAAGTGGAGACAGCTTCAATGTGTAATGTAAAAGAACTGCTTGATGTCAGAAAACAAAATAGAAGGTTCTCCAAAGGCTTTCAAACACCTCATCAGCTCCAAAAGCAGATGTACGAGCCTGATATAACTGACATAAAATGGAAAAACAAAAAAGGAAGACAAAAATTTTCTAAAAAGAAAACTCTGAGTAATCTATAGTACTTTTATTGTCTCATCCATATATTAAACCCATCTTTGTACACTGAAAGATTTTTTTATTTTCTACAGACATATTAGGGCTTTTTATAATGGTCTGTCAAGATTATTTGTAAGTATAGCTGCATAAATCTCTCAATATATTAATTGATCTACACAGTTATTGCTCAAAATGAAGGATCACTATTAAGTGGGATTAAAAATCCCTCAGATAATGTGTCATTATTTCCACCTTCTGATAGGCAGAGTTCTTCAGCTATTCAAGCCTGTCTCATTCCTTTACATTACTAGAGAGTTCTGATTCTCCATAATAGAAAATTACACCTCTTCAATGATTTTCAGTTTTCACTGATTTTGAAATAATGTATTTCCTCAGCTAATTAATGAAATTAATTATTTTTTGTTTGTGTCTGTATGAGGAAGGCTTCTCTGCCAAGTGTTTTAAGAAGCCAGACCACCTTCTAGGCACTAATCAGCAATAAGTTCTGTCATGTAAGATTAAAAAATATGCATAAAAAAAGCACACAAAGGAAAAGCATGTGTGTGGTGGATTTGTCATTCCATTTATTTTCAACACTAAGTAGTGACACAATAATTCCCCTTGATCTATCAAAAAAAAAGTATGCTGTCATATATCTGTTCTGATAGCTTTATTATCTACTCTAAGCAAAGGACTTAGCCTTTCACACTGAGTGAACTCAGCAAACGTCACCAATCAGTCAAGTTCCAGACATGGTCATCTTGTATTGCATTGGCAAATACTCCTTTTTGCTTGATGTTAGCTTTACTTTGGGATTTCAGAATTCTGGAAATTGAATATTAGATGCATCTCCAAAGATCATGAACAGGCAGTGTTGAGTCAAAATGAGTGGATGCCTGCAGAGGCTGACATGACATCATATTTTGATATAATGATATCTCCATGATGTGTGTAATATTACTATATAACCATGTTGTGGTTTAAGTCCAGCTAGCAAGCCAGCCCCATGCAGCCACTCACTTGTGCCCCAGTGGGATGAGGGAGAGAACTGAAAGAGATTATAAAAATATTGACAGTAACCCTGTGATTCTCTGCTGGTATTCCTGAAATCACACAGGGGACAAATAGCTGCAAGAGGCAAATTTCTGTCCTGGGTTTGAGTGTTTGGAAACTTTGACACTTCCTTGGTGAGAAGAAAGATGCCATCCCCTTCCCCAAGGTCAGCAAAGTGCTACACTACAGAGGAAGAAATGTTTATCTGTCATAACACCCTCCCTAACCCAGGCTGTCGAAATTTATCCCCAGCTGGCAACTAAACACAGTGCAGCCACTCAATCACTACCCTCCAGGGGGAAAAAGTAGAGAATCATAAAAATGAGAAAACTTGTGGGCTGAGATAAAGACAGTTTAAAGGGGAAAGCAAAAGCCATGCACACAAGCAGAGCAAAACAAGGAATCAATTCACTGCTTTCCTTTGGCAGGCAGGTGTTCAGCCATCTCCATCAAACTCAGCCTACATCACACGTAAGGCTGACTTGGAAGGCAAATGACTTCACTCCAAATAGCCCTTCCTTCCTTCTTATTTCCCCCTCTTTGTGTGCTGAAGATGACACCATCTGGCCTGAATTGTCCCCTGGGTCAGCTGGGGTCAGTGTCCTGGCCGTGCCCCCTCCCAGCCCCTTGTGCATCCCCCTCCTGCTCATCACTGGGGTGGGTTGAGAAGCAGAAAATGCCTTGACTCTGTAAGCATTGCTCAAAAATAACAAAAACACCCCTGAATTATTAACAGTGTTTCCATCACAAATCCAAGACACAGAGCTACACTAGCAACTCTGAAGAAAATTAACTCTATCCCAGACAAAATCAGAATATAGCAAAAAGAGAGAGAATAAAAAACTGCAAAACATTATACAAAAACAATTCTGAAGATTAGTGTCAAAATAAGATAATTAATGTGATATATTTATTTTAAAAGCCGATAAATTAATTTGTATTTACTTATCTAAGTACATGTTACAGATTATTTTTAAGCCTGTTTAACACAGAGAGAATTTAAATGAACATATGAGAACACAGCAGGATTGAAAATAAGCCCATGTGCTTATGTGTCTAAAACAGAATTTAAATGCTAATTTTAGGTACCCAAGAAATCCTTAAAAACTATAAAAAACCTGGCTACATGGTCTTTGTGTTTATGACTCATTCACCTGGCATGTCTGACCACTAGCATAGAAAACCACTTGGAGCTAGAGTGGCAGAATTTAAAATTTTGTGTATCTTATACTTTGCTGGCAAAGCAGACTTGGCAGCAATACCCACTAGAGGGGATCCTCAGGATGCACATAATGCCTAACTGGATATTCCTGAAGGTTGTGGGTATGTTATTGTTTCTGAAATCACCTGGAAGCACCTTGAAAGTAGAACAACTATCTACAAAGTAGTTAAAGCCCAAACTTCACAAACTGAACATTTTTTAAACCTTTTTCTCTCTCTCTCTCTTTC
>VZRX01002001.1:0-46706 GCA_013398075.1 Notiomystis cincta
CTTTTGGCCCTTCTTGTGGATGGGAGTCATATGGGCCATCTTCCAGTTATCTGGAACCTCCCCAGTGAGCCAGGACTGATGGTAAATGATGGAGAGCGGCTTTGCCAGCTCATCTGCCAGCTCCCTCATCACCCTAGGATGGATCCCATCTGGTCCCATAGAATTATGAGCATCTAAGTGGCTCAGCAGGTCTCTGACTGCTTCCTCCTGGATAACAGGGGTGCTACTTTGCTCCTGGTACCATCTACCAGCCCAGGAGGACAGCTGTCCTGAGGAAAATCTGTCTTTTTGTTGAAAACTGAGGCAAAGAAAGTGTTCAGTACCTCTGCCTTTTCCTCATCTTCAGTTACTAAATTCCCTCATGCATCTAATAGAGAATGGAGGTCATTCTTACGCTTCCTTTTGCCATTAATGTATTTATAAAAATATTTTTATTGTCCTTCACAGAAGTTGGCAGTTTGAGTTCTAACTGGGCTTTTGCCTCTCTAATTTCTTTTCTACATGCCCTAGCAACCCCCTTAAACATTTCCTGAGATACCTGACCCTTCTTCCAAAGGTGATACACCCTCTTTTTTTTTCCTTAGTTCATTCAAGAGCTCCTTGCCCATCTACACTTGTTCATTTTCCTTGTCGACCCATCTTTTGGCACACAGGGACCTGTCCTGTTCCTGTCCCTATGTGCCTTTCCATGGGTCTGCAGGTCCCTGCCAGGAGCCTGGTCCAGAAAGGGCCTCCCATGGGTTTTCAGCCTCCTCTCAGGCAGCCACCTGCTCCAGCCACCTTCATAGTGTGGAGATGGATCACTGCATCCCCATGGACCTCCAAGGGTGGCAGGGGTACAGACATGGTCTGCACCACAGGCTCTGGGGGAATCTCAGTTCTGGCACCGGGAGAAGATCCTCCCCCTCCTTCTGCACTGACCTTGATGTCTGCAGTTGTTCCTCTGACATGGTTTCACCCTGCTCTTCTTTGGATGCAATTTCAACTCCACAATACTGTCTTTTTCCTTGGTCTTAATTATGTTATTCACATTACAAGGTGGCATTACAACCATTTCTAATTGGCCCAGGATCATCCAGCAGCATGTCAATTTTGGCTCTGATGGACATGCAGGAAGCTCCTGGCAGCTTCTTACAGAAGCCACCCCTGTAACCCCTCCGCTACACAAACCTGGCTTGTTCTTCAAACACCTAAAAAATCAACTAAACTTTTGGAAAATGGGTACAACTTTGGCAATGTTTCCTTGGAATTTTTTACCTTAAAAAAAAAGCAGATAAAATTAAGGGAATAAAAAGTGGTTTTGTTTATTGAAGGGCCTTCAGGTACATTGCTGCCAGACAAAGTCACCTCCCAGAGGTTGCACCCAAAAATGGATGACGAGTCAGGGGTGTTCACACTTCTATAAGTTTGGTCCATTTGCATCTTGGGGATTAATCTTCTAATTACAGCTTCAGGTAATAAAGTAATTTACCCCAGATTTGATCCCCCTGCCAAGTCAATTTTGTTTATATTTCTTGGGGTCTGAGTCAGTAAGGTATCCTTGATTCCCAGGTCTAGAGAGGAATTGCTTTGTCTGACCAAAATGGGAAAGGAGTAGCTAACACTCTATATGGAGTTTAGAGTTATACTCAAAAAAATTGCAGGATTACAAATATATGAAAAATATAAAAGCTAAAATTCTAAGGTATCAGAAGAAACAGTCTCAGGACATCTGTCACTTCTTATCTTGTATATCAGTGGTTCTACTGACTCCAATCTCTGGGGCAGGCCACAGACATGTCAGAAAGAGAAAACTGCAGAGGCCAAAAGGGACCTGATAGAGTTTGTTCCAACTCAAAGCCACTGACGTGAGAAACGAACGAACTCGGAAGTAGGAATTTGCCTGAAAGGCTACAGTGGGAGAATATCTTATGAATTCTTATAATTTCTGTTCTACCTGAACAATCACTTGCAATTTTTTTTAAGAGTTCTGAAAAAAAAATTCACTTACATCTTTTTCAGCTTTAAGGTTTTGGAAAGCTGTCTACAGAAAAGGTCTGGAAAACCCCAAAGTTTTATCATTTTGGGAACAGGAAAAACAAAGTTAGGGGAAAAAGCTTAGATAAAAGTTAATACCTATTGGAGTGGGTTGACTTTGGCTGGATGCCAGGTGCCCATGAAGCCACTCTATAACTTTCCTCCCTCAGCAAGATGAATCTCATAAGCTGAGAAAAAGAGAAAGACCAAATGAAAATGCAAAATGTCATGTGTTTGCATGCAAAGAGAGAAAGATTTTATTCTCTACTTCCCATCAGCAGCCAATGTGCAGACACTTCCTGGGAAGCAAGACTTCAATAAGCAGAGCAGTGTTCTAGAAGGCCAACATTTCAAGTAACAAATGCCCTCACTTCCTCCTCCTTTTCCTTTACTTTTATATCTCAGCTGATATAATATAATGTGGAATAATGCTTTGATCAGTTTGGGCCAGCTGATGTGGTTATGTTCCTTCCCAAGATTTTGCCCAGCCCCAGCCTTCTGATGAGGGTGTGGAATGTTGAGAGCCAGGGCTGATGCTGCGCCAGTGCTGCTCAGCAGTACCCAAAACTCAGGTGTGTTATCAACACCTTTCCAGCCACTGATGCAGAGCACAGCACTGTGAGGGCTGCTGTGGGGAGATGAACTCCAGCTCAGCCAGACTCAGCAGAGTTGAAAGGATACTTCAATGGTTTCTTAAATTGCTCCTAACCTTAGCAGAATTGACTTGTAGAGGGAAATGAAGCAAGTCTGACTAGACGTCTGACTAGATTTTACAGTGATGGTTGGACTGAATTATTGGAAAGATACAGGAGAAAAAGTGGAAAGGAGTAAGATTAAAAATGCTGAAGGACAATAAGTAGGGCCAATATAATGCTCAGTAAATGAGTTCAGGGTGAATATAACAGCAATATCCTGCAATGACTTCAGAGGAGCAAGGCTGCTGTAAGGAAGTCTAGAGAACAGATGTTGTCATAGTTAATGTAGGCAATAATAAAAGCTTGCACAAATGTTTTGACTGCGTGCACAGTTGGACTGACAAGGTTTGAGAGAAACCCAGTGAAAGCATCCCCCTGGAGACAGCAGGAGTTTAAGCTTGACATTAGTGAAGTTATTTGGAGAACAGTGATGTTTCTGCCTAAGATGGAAAATGAATTAGTGAAATGTTTTGAAAGAGAAGATCAAGAGATTTTGGCCATAATGAATTTAAAATAACAACTGGATACAGTTATTTGTGAAAAGCAGACCAAGGTCCTTGGCTGGATGAGAGGTAACAGATCTTCCACAGAAAAACACATTTTCAAGTAATTTAAATATCATTCCAATATATACTTGAAAACTAGTGAGCTGTATTTTTACTATAGCCTGGAGGTCAAAATAACAGTCAAGAGGTCATGAACAACATAAAAAAGATTAATTGCAAGGTGTCGATAAAATAAGGAAGTCAACAGTACAAGTACAAATACATATAAACATATATATGTTTATATACATATAAACAGTACAAGTACAAGTACAAGTACAAGTAAATATATCACTTCTGGAACATTTATTTACAGACAGTTGGAAGTATACCCAAGAGAGTCATTAATTAATTCCCCTCAACCCTCTCAAATGTCCAGCTGTAGCCTGCAATACATGTAATATTATATTTTAAATTTATACAAGTTTACAGGTCTAAAAGGTCTGCATCTCTTCTATAAAAGAAGACTTTCTTCTTTTAATTGTATTTTTATTCTTCTCCCTCCCAATTTCACACTTTACTGAGAGGCAGTTTATCTGTTAAAATACATTGAAAGTTTATATCTAAAATAAATATTCATAATGCAAGATTTTAATAAACTACAACAGACATTTTTATGGTGCCACTCAAAAAACAAGTGAATTTAATTAAAAAAGGAGATGAAAGAATGTGAATTGACATAAGCTTGTTTCATACAGAGTTCCATAATAGATTCAAGAGCCACCAGAGATCAAGGAAAGAGAGGGATGAGAATGGAAAGCAATTTTGCTGGAGGGAATCTCTCTTGCTGGAATTATAGTGAATAGGGAGAAAATCAGAAATAACAATAAGAAAAGGTTCAAGAGCCTCCATAGTGGATAAACTGCATAGATAAACTAGAGATTTTTATTTTTTAAGGAATGCTGGCCTCCATATATTTGAAACTATCTCCAGTTTCTCAAATTTGATGATTGCTTTAAATCCAGATCATAAAACCAGAATCCTCCCATGGTTCATGAGTTTTCACTCTTTCTCTTTTCCATCTCTCTCACACAGAGAAAAAAGCAGAGCATCTGGTTTTGCAGTTTGGAGTTGTGCCCTTGGCTCTCGATAAATTAACATATGATCAAACCCATTTGCACCTGTGCAAACTGGTAGTCTCCAGCCAATGTAAATTTTTTTTCAGACGATTCTGCTAGAAATAGCTAAACTTTGAAAAGTCAAGTCCAAAACTAAAGCAAAAACAAGCTGTTTAAATATTGACTCATTGTATGTTTATTGAACACACTCAAATTTATTTGTCTATTTGCATTTCTTGAAACTCAAAAATTTTCATAAAGGAACATTGTACATTAACAATACTTTCTTGTCTTCACAACCAAAAGATGAGAAGATTAACAGCATTAGCCTTTTCAGTCACTGAAGAAAGAATGTTTGAAAGAAATATTTAAGTAAAACTCACATAGACTTTACTCTCCTTCACATATTTTCCTAGAAGAGCTGATAAACACCACATATTTGCCATACACTTCTCAAATCTACAAAAATATGACTCTGTAACCAAAACAATATTTTCTTTAATGCCAAAACAATGTCTCACAAAGACGCTGATATTTTTGCTTGAAATTAACGACCAACAGATGATTTGGATATTCTGAGGTAAAACTAAGTATCATTAGCTTTGACAAAACAAAAAGTTTACTGTTATCATAATCAAACATCACAAAGATTATGGCTGCTACAAACTGCTCTGTTTTAGGTGTTTCTTGAAAATATTTATTATATAAAAGACCTGCTTATCTCACTTTCATTAATTTAATCTTTGCACTCAGTCTCTAGTGTATGTTCTTCACACAATACGTTAGTATCTATGCATCCATATATAAGGTAATTTTCTCAAAACCTTATATAGTTGCAGAATGGGCATCTCAAATCATACTGATAATGGGTTCAATTCAAAAATCAAGGTAGTGTAAAGCAAAGATTTCCACCACCTCTCATATTAGAACTCATAAGCTCTACTTATGAGACCAATAGACCTAATTTACTACAGCAAATATAAAGTCATTGTTCTTTCTTCTTAGTTTAGGCACACAAATGTTCAATCCATTTACAATGCTGTACTTTGGAAAGAAGCTTTCTGAGGACTGTTTATGGTATGTCTATTTCTTTAGAAATGGTCAACTACTAAAGTATTTGGCCCAGATAAATAATTTATGGAGCTTCCAGAAGTTCGAAGTGTATCTTCGTTTTCTATATTTCATCTGCTGAAACAGATTCCTAGTCAACCTGGTAGCTTCTTGTAAAATAAACTTAGAGAAAGAAAATCAATCATTTCATCTTGTTGCAAACATGAACTCCATGCAACTAACCTCTTCTTCATAAGACCACAGCAGCTGTCCTCAGAAATTTTCTGTTTGGGGTGACTAGAGTTTAATGGCCTGTCCTGTCTTCTCTAAACAACTGTTTTTTCAGCTGAGTGCCATAGACTCAACTGCGCTGTTTGAAATATTGCATGGGATTAAAGGGGAAACAGGTTTATTTGTATAGTCAGAATAAATCTAGATGGAGTTTAAGATTGGTGTAATTTATTAAATAAAATACATTGTATTTCCCTGATTTTTTTTCCCTATTACACATAAAGACCTGTTGCAGCTATAGCAGTACTTGTGGTCTGAAGAATTTTTATGTACTTTTGTCCATGAACATTGAAGAAAATAGATTTTTGATCAAACCAGAAGTCGTGATGTGTCAACTCCTCAGGGAAATATCTGCGTTTGCATATGAATATTGATGTGATAGATGAGCTTCAAATGTTCTTTCTTGCTAAAGCTGCAGTCATTCAATCAGAAAGAAGTTGAGAATATGAAATGATGGGGGTCTGTTCCAACCTGTGAATAATGAACTTCAGACAGCTGAAGACATCTTCAAAGTGAACACATCAAATGACTTCTAGCCTACCATATGTTTGTATCTAGTCTTTGGTTAACAATAGCAAAATAATAACAATCTGAAGCTGCTTATATATAATTTGCAAAACTAAAAGAGTCAAATAATTTGCGAACTATAAAGAAAGATTTGGTGGACAAAAAATTAGTCTTTTTACAGTAAAGGTTTCAGTGACACAGATAATTCAGAGATTTTATAAGGGGTCTGGTAAAATAAAATTACTTTGGCTATTTCCTATAAATCTACTAGTACTTTTAGAAATTAATAAAAATGGAATAAAGTCATAAAACAAAACAAAACAAAAAAGGCAAACCCCCACCCCTAATAAATTAGTTGATTTTCTGTTTCAGGATAATAATTTTCTGAAAGCAGAATCTATATTTGCGAAACAAAGGATGCACATCGAGAATGACTTCATAGCACAACAGACTGCAAGACAATAGTTCTGTAATATGGTGTGTCCTTCATGTTTTTAACTGCCTTGCAATCATATTTCTATGTATATATCTCTTTCACCCTCATAAATCTTTCAGTTCCTCTCCAGTAGATTGCTCCACGGCTGCCCCAGATGGACAAGTGACAACATATGCTGTGGCTGTGTGTGCTGCTGCTGGCCAGCAAGCATGTGCGTGCTGATAGACCTAACAGCTGGCAACACAAAACTGGTAATTGCTGATCTCATAACACTTGCTGGAATTTAATTATGTTCACGACCTTTAATCCTCTGTGAATTTGGCTCAAATTGATAAGTGCATGGAAAACTTCCTGAAGAAGGACCATGTGATTGCAACACTGCCTTGTTTCTAAAAGATATCCTCAGAATTATTTCAGAAGTAACCTCAGTGAGATGACAGCAGTTCGGAAAATTAAGGATCAAGGTCTGTTTAACATCATTGTTGGCAACATGGACAATGGCATCAAGGGCACCATCAGCAAGTTCACTGACTACACTGAGCTATGTGCTGCAGCTGACATGCTGTAGGACAGGGATGGCATCCAGAGGGACCTGGACAGGCTGGAGAGCTGGGCCTGTGCAAACCTCATGAGGTTCAACAAAGCCAAGTGCAAGGTCCTGCACTTGGGTCAGAGCAATCCCAGGAACATATACAGGTTGGGCAGAGAAGTGATGGGGGGCAGCCCTGAGGAGAAGGACTTGGGGGTGATGGCTGACGAAAATCTCAGCATGAACCAGCAGCGTGTGCTCACAGCCCAGAAAGCCAGTGGTGCCCTGGGCTGCATCCAAAGGAGTGTGGCCAGCAGGTCAAAGGAGGAGATTCTCCCCCTCTCCTCTGCTCTGGTGAGACCTCACCTGGAGTGCTGCATATACCTCTCGAGCCCCTAAAATAAGAAAGACTTGGAACTATTGAAGTTAGTCCAGAGGAGGAACACAAAATTCATAAGAGGACTGGAACTGGGGCTGTTCAGCCTAGGGAAGAGAAGTTTGTGTGAAGACCCCATAGCAACCTTCCAGTATCTGAAGGGGCCCTACAGGGACGCCAAAGAGGAACTCTTCATGAGGAACTGTAGTGATAGGTCAAGGAGTAATAGGTAAAAACTGAAAAAGAGAAAATTCAATTTAAATATTAGGAAGAAATTCTTTACTGTGAGGGTGCTAAGGCACCAAAGAGGTTGCTCTGGGAAGTCATGGATTCCCCAGCCCTGAAAGTGTTCAAGGCCAGGTTGGGTAAGGCCTTGAGTGAGCTGGTCTAGTGGGATGTGTCCCTATCTGCGGCATGAAGGTTGAGACTAGATGATCTTAAAAGTCCTTTACAAACCTTAATATTCTGTGATTCTATAAAGTTACAGTAGTTTTTTTAGTCAGGGGATAGACATTAGCACCAACATTGAGTCTGAAGTGCAAGTCAGATTTTTTCAGTCTTCTTTATTACAGTCTGAATACTCTTCTGGAAACTAATTACTAGCTATCAAAACTATAAAAACAACTGCAAGAAAAAGTGATCCTAAACACAGATAAGTGCATGGAAAGGTATGTTGAAATGCAAATTCTTTCAGTATGAGACTAGAACTCACCATTAGTGACTGGTATGGATTAATTTCAGAATAATTTATTAGACTATCAGTGGTCCTGCTGAAAACAAACTGCTTGAGAAATAAAGCATGACTGGAAAATTCAATGGATAAGAGGCAGAAGGAGAAGCAGAGAGCAGCAGATAGCTTATCTTCATAGACATTTTTATAACAAATAAAATTTTGTGAATTCAAAAGCTCTATGCAATGTTCTATTGATTGCTCTTAGTTTAACGTGTGGAACAATAAGCCATAAAGAATAAAAAAGCATGCATTAAATCAAAGTAAAATGCTACCTAACTCAACAAAAAACCCTGTCTGGAATGTGTACATAACTATTCATCAAATAATACCAAATAATGAACAAATTTGTAAAAATCAAAAAGCAGGGAAAAAAAAATAAAATTGCTATTGACGAAGTCGTGTAAAAACAGGTTCATCCATCTGTAAGTCTCAAAAGACAAAAAATTATATTCATAGTCAAAATATTTAAAATATATAGTACTATGAAAGATCTTTAAGAAGGTGAAAATCAACATAGGGCATTTTTCTTGAAGGTAGCTTGCCTGAATCTTTTATACTCACTGAATCTACTATTCCAAAAGCAATGGTCACCTTAAAGCCCTTAAGTTTCCCTCCCACTTCTGCAATATCACTCCTTCTCACCATTTGTGACACATTCTGACACATATTTTGGTTCTCCAGATCCATAATTATGCTTCCCAAAAAATCAGCACAAGTTAAATTTCCATCCTTTTCATCAGTCCTCAGGAGATGATAAGGACTTACCTCTTCATAGTCTATGTTGGTCTTGATCCCTTGGGAGAAAAGCAAGCATGACAGCCTGGAATCAGACATAGAAACACAGCAAGGATGTACTTCTCTGATCATTTATTTTGGCTCTAAAGTAGATGTTCTTTCACACTCACTAGTAAATATCAAAGTTAACTAGAATAGAACACCTTTGTGAGTAGCAGACAAAAGAAATATATGCTCTAGCTGAGATAAGTACCGTGCATTATTATGACTCAGTACTTCTCTTGCCTTCTCAAAAGAGTGGGTATTATCAAGTTCAGACTTTCCCTGCAGAGCCTACATGATGACATATAAAATAATATATTATATAAAATAAGGCAAACGAATACTGTAAGTTAGATACAAATCCAAACCAGCTTGAACAAGACGCATTACTGAACCCAAACATTTGAAATACTCCTGAATTGTGAAGACTAAGATGAGAAATTCTATGACTAGGTTGTAAAATTTAGAAAGGTTGAACATATATGCCTATCCTTCTTCCTCTTATGACCTACCAGAAGGTTGAAAAATGTTGGTAATGACACTTACTTCAGGTCAGTATCAATATATCTTGTGCCTGTCTATTTCACAAATTAAGGATTATAAAAAGGAAAGATGCAGCTAAAGATGAAAATCAGCAAACTGTATTTTTAGGTGTGGGAAATCTTCGAAGAAGTGTATATTTAGTATGAGCCACCAAAGACAACTATGCAATTTTTCTTATAGGCCAGTTATCTGTTCTTCCATCTTACAAGAAAAATGACAAAACTGAATATAAAAGTCACAGATACAAAAACAAATCAATGAAATTTGTAATGGTTTCAAATTAAAAACTTAATTTAATACTCTAGAAAGTTATCCCTCCTACATACAAGAAAATCCAAACAAATGCAGTGGAAGGAAGTCACCTGTAGTTGTTTAAATCTTCTAGATTTTCAGCTTTGAACTACTTTTTTTCTCGGGTATAGGGAAAGTCCAAAATTTTTTTGTGATATGTTAGCTAAATCTGTAATGGACTTTCTAAACATACACTTTTGGTGTTTGTTTTAATCCAAAATTTGTATACCATTTTCAGGAAAAAGAAAAAGAAAAAAAAAAAAACCAAAGTAGAAGTCCTATATAAAGGTAAGATAATTCCAGAAGATGACCATTCAATGTTCAACGTCAGGATGTCTGAGTATGGCACCTTTACATTAAGAAAGAGCTGTTTTCAGTACACTTAGGCCTTTAACCTTGATAATATCTTACTTTTATCTTTATGTCTGTGGAAAACAGCATTACAGTGGCTCATTAGCTGAAAACTGCAATTTGGAGAAAGTACATCAGAAGAGACATTCAAGTGATACAACTTAGAGACTACCAATTAGAACTGGTTGGGTTTGGTTCTTTATTTTCGTAGTTGTAGATTTGATGGAAAATGCATACAAAACGTATGCAGACTGGGATAATTTAAAACTGAAATATTGTGGCAATTTCAATTCATTTATTTAATGCTTATTTCAGTCTCACAAAATCCACATGCATTAAAAAAGCTATAAACAAAAGATGAGGGCCCTTCTGACACTACTGACTGATATTCAGCTTTCCATCTACCAGGATCCCCAGGTCCCCTTCTGCAGCACTGATCTCCAGTCTCTCACTCCCTAGTCTATACATAAACCAGGATTGCTCTATCCCAGGTGCAGAATCCAGAACTTGCCCTTTTTAAACTTCATATGGTTGGTGATTGCCCATCTCTAATTTGTCAAGGTCTCTCTGGCCTTGAGGGAGTCCACAGCTCCTCCAATTTAGTGTCATTGATAAATCTAGTTGGTATTTCTTTAAGTTCTTTATCCAAGTTGTTAATCACATTGAAAAGTAACAGTATGTTAAACAGTAACAGAAAAAAAAAATTATAAAAATAATCTTTACAACGTTTTAGTGTACCAGTAAAAATTTTTATTACACTTAATCTTGCCTGAAATAATAAGAAGTCCTGTAGCAGAAAACTGAATATCCTAATATTTTTACAATTCTAAAAATTATGTTAATTGCTCATTTATTTCATACATCAAAACCTAGGCTTATGACTTCTTTTTTCCCCAGATAACTATTCTATGGTAATAAATTATAGTTTTGTGCATAAATTATTCATGACCAAGTTTGCCCATATGTAACTGTGCACAAAGAGATTTGAGCAGGTGCAGTTTGGTGCAGTAGGATTTCTAGTCTCAGAATCAGTAGGTGTGCTGACAGAAAGTCACACATGTGCAAAAATGTCATCAGTTACATTATCTGTGCTTCAAAAACTAGCGTGGTGCCTGCCAGCTTCAGAGTTATCCTGCCTACTCCACTGGGCACTGTGGACGTGTCCTTTGTACACTGGGTATGCCAGTTGTTAAGATTTTAAACACAAGTCTTCTGACAGTTTCTGTTTTCCTGGAAGATCCTGAGGCAAGAATTCAAAGCCCACATGAAAATCTCAGCCTGCATGCTAAAAATTTTGCTTGTAATTCTTCAAGTCATGGAAAAAAGCTTTGAAATTTCACTGAAAATGTACCCTAAAGGATAAGAAAGCTAAGAGAAATGCAAACACCCAAATCCCTCATTTTTCCTTCTAAGTAGTGTAATGTTTAATGACTCTAAAATCTTGAGATATTTTTGGGTTTTCAGGCACTGAAAAAGTTCCTGAAGCAAAAGAAGGAAAAACCAGTTCAGGAAAGAAGCAACACAGTGATTATGTTATGCTACATATGGTATATCCATAGGAAAGTCAGAATTTTTTGGGAATATGCAGCTTCCAAAGCATGATCTATCTTCACTGAACCAAACATAGCTACTGATGTGTACTATGTGTGAGTTTATTACATTCTTCCTTTTAGAAAGTCAATAGTAAATTTAAACATCACAATTTCCTGAGCACAGGATCTACACAGGATCTACACTTCTGTAAACTGCTCATAAGTTGTGCCTATTATTTTTAGTACCAAAACTTCATATTTTGAACCTGTCTTTTAATATAAATTTTATTAAACCAATCATTATGGCGAAGATGCAAGAGGAAAACAGTAAGCAGCCAATGATGCCTTTAGCAGTAAAATATTTTACTGTGAGCTTACTCCAGGTATTTAATGCTCTTGATTTCTCTAAACTCATTGGAAGGTATGTTTATCACTTTGTTTGATGCTCTTAGCACTCAGCAGAAGTAGAAACATGACAAAGATCATTTCTGGTTATATGGTGTCATGTCCAACATTTGATAAACTGAAAAAAAACATAGGGTCAAATAGTCTAGCAGAACAGCAGCAAGGAGTGTGAAATTTAAGGAGAAAGACAAAGTATATTGGTAGTTTCCATCCCCACTTTCTGAAGTGTTCTATTCTGTTATTTTTCCACCTGATAAGTGCCCATTAATAAAAAAAAGTTGTCATGGAAGAAAAAGGGAGCATGAAAAACATGCTACTGCTAAGTTCAGTTTACTGAACAGGCCAAATTAGACAGAGGCTGTGTCAGGAAAAGCTTACCCTCATGTACACAGACACAATTAACTGAGATTGCCCTAGTTGTTTTTGCAATGACCAGCACAGCTCAGCCATGGGAACACAACATTGACTCAGGGTAGTCTTCATGTCTGGTTCAGGACAGGTCAACACCCGTATGCAACTTTTTCATTTGGGCCTTCTGCCTCTTGAAGGCAGGTGTCTATGTAGCAACACTGTCCTGCTTCTTGAAGGCAGGTGTCTATGTAGCAACACTGTCTCCAGTCTTTCTTATTGGTGGTGTTAAACAGAAAGATCAGATGCAATCAAATCATTATCATAATGTACCTTTCCATCACATTCAGGTATTGTTCTGTGTCACAAATGAGTACTTCAGGATCACTTTAAAAATCACCAGCAAAGATATCTGCAAAACCAGGTTTAATATAAAAGTAATAGCATGACAAAGTTCATTTGCAAGCTTTGCTCTACTATTTACTAGATGGTTAAAGCACACTGAGAAAAAAAAAAATAATCCAGAGTCAATAAATTCAAACTGAAAGAAACCCAAGACTATCTATGTGGAGGTCAGAGAGGAAGATGAAAGCACAGGAAAGGGTAAAGGATAAAAAGGAATGTGGACTAAAGGCACAACAGAACTTAAACAGTAACTTATATCAAACAATTTTCCAAAGGATTCATACAGAATTTATTATACCACAACAGTAACTTGTGTACAGTCCTAACTTACAAATCTAAAGTCTTTAAGAATCTAGAAGAGCAAAATTCCTAGTATGTTTGCTGTGGCATATTCACACTTGCATGCACACAGACATAAAGAGTCTACAAAAGGTACTTGTGAAAAATTTCACTCAAATTCAGCGCAATAGTCACTTTGGATATCTTTGAATCTTCTCAACAGGCAAAGAGTTAAGGCTTAAGGAGTGAAGGATATCAGTCCAGGATTCATTGTTGTTGTTTGGTGATCCTCCAAGTAAAAATATTCCAAGTTCACTAGCTCCAAGAGGTCCCACTCAAAGGGAGGTTGCTGGTCACAGCCTGCTGTGATCCAGAATACCTTAAGTAGTCTCATTTTGGGCCACCGTTTTTTGGCCACAAGAAAGTTGTTTTAAGTCACAGCAATTTTTCATCCTGGCTCAAATTTGCGTCAGTAACTTTCTTTGAAAGTTTAATAACATAAATGTTATTCCACTTGAGTTGTTATTCAGGAAAAAATAAGTTTCCAAGGTAGTTCATTAAAAAAAAAAATCAAACCAGGTGCTCATTAGGACAGCAAAAGTTCCTGGGAACAGATAGCGTTTCTGATGAGCTCAAGAGGAGCTCAGGCCAGGTACTGTTCCTTAAGGCTGAGGTGTAATAAGCATTTCTCAAATCATAGTGTGTGTGGGGGGGAATGGTAAGATGGGGGGGCATCACCACCTGCTGTCACATCTTAATCTATACAAAGATTCATCACACTCTTTTGTTTTTATTATCCTTACTATCACATATCATTATAGTCAATTACTCAGCTCTTAATCAAGCCAAGGTCATGAACCTCCAGCTCTAGGAGTAAAAGAAAATTTTTGTATCTTTTAGGAGGCTAATTTATAATTAAATTAAGAAATTTCCTGAAGAATTATTGTGCATATTTTCTCTCTGTTTAGGGAAGAAAATGAACAATACTTAATGGACCATATGTTGCGGTGAAGTAAATCCTGGTAGCATGACTGACTTGAAATATTTCTAAGTCCAGAAAAGGACATACTCTGATATTTTAGTTCTTTTTTTTCCCACTCCACCATCTCTCCTGCATTTCATATCAGTTTGGCTACAGCATTCACAAAATATTAACAGTGATTTAATGTGAAATGAAACACTCTTAGAACAACCAAATACTCTAATCCTGTTCAGAATTACTCGTTTGTTCTATCTGCCATTTTGCCAGTCAGGTCCCTTAATGTATGCTATTTTCATAGCACCAGCTGATTTTCTCTGAAATGTTAAAAAAAAAAAAAAAGTAGATTTTTAAAGCTTTCTTACAATTTGTTCTGTTTGGATAAGCAATTTATATTTATTAATCCCTAGCAAACACTGTTATATTCTGACAGGCCTATTCAGATAGCGCTGAGAAACTAAAACTACATTTCCCTTATTTCCTTTCTTGGGCCAGATTTCCCTCTCATTAAAAATATAAGTGATCCAGAAAAATAATGTTGTTTTAATCCCTACTTTCAAGATTTTCCTGCAAAAATTCCTTGGAGCTACTGATGAGTTAAAAACTGGACATAAGCCAGCAATGTGCACTTGCAGTCCAGAAAGCCAAAGATATTCTAGCCTGCATCACAACATATGTGGCCAGAAGATCAAGGAAGGTGATTTTGCTTGGCTACATCCAGTTCCAGGGTCCTCAGCACAGAAAAGACATGGACCTCGTAGAGTGGGTCTGGATAAGGGCCACAAATGTTTGGAGGGATTAAACAGCTTTGCTATAAGGAAAGAGTGGCAGAGTTGGGGTTGCTCAGCCTGGAGAAGTGAAGATTCCATGGAAGCCTTTATCGAAGCCTTTCAGGCTTAAAGGGGGTCTGGACAAACTTTTCAGCAGGGCTTGCTGCAATAGGACAAGGGTTAATGGTTTTAAACTGAAACAGGATCAATTTAGACTAGATATAAGGAATAACTTTTTTAGAATGATGATGATTGTCGCACTTTAGGAATGTCATTCCCATTCTCCTACCCGCTCCATGCCCATGCCTTTCTTCCCAACCCAAACCAGGGCCCTTCTTCTCAGAAGTGAGACTCCCTTCCATCCACCCCCAAGAGATAATCTGAAGTGGTATAGAGTAACAACCTAGCCACATCCTCACTGCTACTGCACAAAAATTAACCACGTCCTTGGGTGAAACCAAGACAAAGATGAAACACTGGAACAGGTTGCACAGAGAGGTGGCTGGTGCCCCATCCCTGGAAACGTTCTAGGTTACGTTGGGTGGGGCTCTGAGCAATCTGATCTATTTGAAGATGTCTCAGCTCTTTGCAGGGAGTTGGACTAAATAACCTTTAAAGATCCCTTTCAATCTGAATCTATGATTTTATGATTTTCAGAAAAAAAATCACATTTTTGTGGAAGCACTTTGTACATGGAGTACCAAAATAGAACTAAGTAATTCTTTGGGATTTTCTCATTTTGCTTATGCTTTTTAAAAATATCTAGAATAATATATCTTTATGCATTTAAATAAAGAAAATCTAAGTTGACTGGTGCACGATCTTTGCCTTTGCACTTTTCATGACCAGAATGATGTCACATTGTGACACTTCATGATGCTCAAAAGAGCTGTCACAAAATTAAATTAAACATGATTGCCACTCGCTGTGTTTTCAGAGAAGAGGAACCTTAAAATATAATTTATTTATTTTGGAGAAGGTTTTCAAATATCAGATTGGTGGGCAGCAATAGGAAAATAGATGGATAGGATGGATGAATAAAAACGGATGGGATGCAAATTCTACATTGTCCAATGAGTAACTGAGGGGATGAAATAAAAGGAACGCAGAAATGCTTTTTATGCTTCTTGAAAACAAGAGAACATTTAATAATTAATTATTAATGATTTTAATGTATGGATTTTTCCTATTTTCTCTCATCAACTTTTCCTACTGATCTTTCCATTATTTCTAATGTAGCATGGATTTCTCATTGTCATGTTTACAGAGCCAGGCAACTATCTTGTCTTTGACAGAATGAGAAAGACTTGATTGTTCCTAACCACTTCACCTTTATAATTTTAAAAACTGACTTGGAACTATTCTATTCTTCTGGAGATTCTTTAAAACATTCTGATTATGAGTAGGCAAATCCTACATCCTCTTTTGAAAATCGAGCTCTTTCAGAGATATCTCAAAAATAGGCTTTCCAGAAACAAAACAAACCCAAACCACTTTTCATTTTTGAAAATGTAGACTGCAACTCACGGGAGTTAGCATTAAAAGAAGCTATTCACATACAGTCTATAAAATCAATGTGCAAAAACATGGAAAATCCTGTAGTGGTCAAGAATAAAATATTGTAATACATGAAACAGTAAACCTCCTTTCTGAATCCCACAGTGTGAGATGGTTTCTTATCTTTATCTGAAGGACATCTGACACATGCTGTTTTGTACTTGGACTTTGAGAAAAGGAGATGAATGCAGGAGATGGCAGTCTGACAAAGAATAGACATACTTCCGATGCATAGAACATGACTCATACCATGCTTCTATCTTGGAAGATGCAAAGGTTTGCAAGTGAAAAAAATATTTCTTTTAATATATTGACATAGACATTCCTAAGCTGTCCTAAAATCCAGTTATTTTTACAGTTATTTCTGTAAAACAAAATGCTCTATTCACAAAATAATTATGTCCTAGTCCAAGCTTGAATTTAGTCTGATTTTCAGGTTTTTTGAAGTGTGCTTTAAATGGAATTGGCATTCTAAAGCATGTCCTAGTCATTCTGTGACTTTTCTGCTAGGCAAGGTTAGTAGACAAACACAAGAGGAAAGGAGGCGAATTAATCATTATATAGAGTAACTTGTAAACTAATAAAAAGTATTATTTATAACCCAAAAAAAGGTGATATTTCAAAAATTTGGGTATATTTGGAATGAAGGTCAGAGGAATTTGAAGCTTAGAGTATTTGCATATAACCAATGCCACAATTTTTTGTGGTGTCACCGTTGTATATGCCACAGTTTTTCCGCTGTTCATATCTATTTCATACAGGTTTTAAAACTAGGCACTGAGAAACGTCTCCTTAAGACCAAAACATGTAATCAAGACTTTGGTATGGAAGAAAGATACAAATATACATACTCCTACCCTCAAATATTTTTTTAGGGGCATAGAAATGTTCACATACTGTTCAGCAATTACCAGTATGGTATCCCTTGCAGAAACAAAGGGGGAAAAAAACAGAGGAGAGGATGTTGATAACAGTTGGTACATTCTTCTATCAACATTTCATGCTTGTTCTCTACAAAGTCAGCAGAAGAAACTGTTGCTTGTTCATCGCACTATCCTGAGGCAAAAGGAAGACAATTAAAATACGAACTTCCTGACCTCTCAAGAGTATAAGAAATTACTCATTACTTTTCCTTATCAAATTCAACTGCCATTTCCAGCTGCCAGCGGAGATGATCAGGACAATGTTTCTCAGAGAGAATTCTTAGGTCTTGAGTCTGCTCAAATAATCTATCAAAATGCAAAACTGAAATCAGAAGATGGAGAAGAGTTTATTAGGATAGACCCAAAGTTTTATGCAGTTACTCAGAAATCCGCTAAAATCATCTTTCAGGTGTGATGCCTGTCAATCTACCCCTATATGTTTCTCTTCTCAGTTAGTGCTAAAGTAGACATTCCCTCTCCCCCTATTTTAATTTTGTATTTGTCCATTTTTAAAAATTCTAGATAAGCAAGTAATTCACAGTATATAGGGCCCATACTTTCAGTTTAAATATTAAATCTGGATTTTGTAAACACCTCCATTAGTGTTGGCATTACATTTTAATTAACAGGCAAAGTGAGGTCTTTGTTTGTTGAAAACAAACCACAGTGCTTTATCTATCATGTAGACTCATCTTGTTCCAAGTACATACTGATAACAAGTACAAATACATTCATTATTTTTAACATAAGGAAAACATCATTATCATGCTTTACTCTAATTCCACGCCTGTTCCTTTTATATTATTAAAACACGTACAATTCAAAGCATAGGGATGACTTAAGTCTTTATAACAATGTATCTTTTAAGACAGTAGTCGTAAGTTTCTTTGGCTTTCGGTAAAAGCAGAAGGACAATTTTCATATCAGTTAACTTCATCTTTAGATCATAGTCCCATGGAATCAAGCATAATAGGAACTGTTCAGCCTAGGGTGTTGGACTGGTTTTCCAAAAGCAAAAAGTGGCCCAAGGACACAGGTGCTTTAAACACAGAGCAATAATACACCAGCATATGTAAACAGAATCACTAAGCCACAGAACTGTGAAGTTGGAAAGGACCTCCGGAGATGGTTTAAGTCCTTCCTCAAAGGAGGGCCAACTATGGCAAGTTGCTCAGGGCTGTGTCCTCAGTAATTACATGCATGGAAACTCCACAAACACTCTCGTTCCCTGCTCTAGTGTTTGACCACCTTCAGAGTGGAAGACTTTTTCATTATTTCTAATTGGAATTTCCCATGTTGTAACTCATCTTTTTACTTCAACCTAGTTCTTTAACCAGGCCTGTTAAAAACTTATCTGAAAAGTGTCTCAGCATAGGGACATAGGGCAACAGTGGTGTCCTGGTTCCAGCCAGGAATTAATTATTGCTTAATTTTTGCAGTAGCAAGGAAGGGGCATGGGTAAGACCTGGAAATTATTCTGTACCACGTCATATAATTTCTGGGGAAGAGGAAAAGTGACTCTCTCCAGGGAAAAAGGGGTGTTCTGCTCTGCTCTGCTCCAGGATATGTTGCAAAGGGAGACATCCAGTATTGTCTGTTGCTGGGGAGACTGTGTCTGAATTGATCTTTCTTGTACCCCTTGTCATGCCTAGTGTTGCTGTTACTGCTCGTTTTCTTATCTCATTTCGGTTTCCAGCAAATTGTTTTCATGTCAACCCATGATCTTTGCCCTTTGTGCTTCCTTTGTGCCCACTGCAGGGAGGAGGGGAGGGAGAAATCTGAGGAGTGAGACAGCAGTGCATGGTTTGGAGAGTCTTCATGGGGGCATTGATTTGGGGAGTACCATTCCTAAATCACAGCAGTTGCAGAAGGAAGCATCCTACCTCATAGCAAGATGGATAGCTTTCTTTTTTTTCTTTTTAAGTCATTTTGTACTTTGATTTGTCTTCAAAGTTCTTGAGGACTGATCCATATTACTATGTAGCTTTTTTCAAATATACACAGAACAATGTTTTCACCGATTTTAAATTGTTAATAAGTACATTATAAAAAGATTTAATTGATCCTTTACTGAGTACAGGAGATGCTGCTGTATTTGCAATGCTTAATCATAGCCAGATGAGAGCCAGGAAATAATATGAAATGTGAATAACAAGCAAAACCATTATCCTTTATAAGAAAAATTGAGATGTTTCCTAGCATGACTAAATATACTCAAGCACTGTATTCATTCAGTGTATTTATGCAAATAAAGTAATATTTATCTGCTATCATATTTCTATTGCCAATCAAAACAAGAAAAAAATATTAAAGGAAAGCATGGATAATCACTGATAAGAAATTATATAATAATAAAGAGCTAATTATCACTTTCCAGATTTGAGTTTACAGCTTCACATACTGACAAAATATTGATAATTATTCAGAGAAATTGTACTCCATTTCATGAGGTCTGTAGCCTTATTATATTTTGTGATGAAAAATTCTGTCTGGAATAGGGATTTTGACTTTTAAAAGAGGTTTGTAAATGCTAATAGTTTCAAGGACATGCCATTCTGTGCATGTATTTTTCATAATGAAAAGGATTTTTCTGAAAATGAGAATTCAAAGACTCCCTTACAATTTAGCCAGCCTCCAGGTCCATGGAAGAATGTTCTTCTGGCAAATTCCTCTATCCCACATGAGGACAGTTTTAGGCCTTGCATTCCATATTCCCACAATAGAAGACACATTGAATAGACAGTATAAACCAATACACATTCATAAAATACCTACATAATACAGCATGAATAAATAGGTGGGCTGACAGTAAAATGCCTATCTTTTCTCTCCATTAGCAATAAAAACTTAGCAACTGGTAAACATGCTCCTTTCAAGAGTGTCCTCCTTCAAAGCCTCACAGAGGTTAAACCAGTTCATCTCTTCAGAAAGACAAAACAGTTAGCACAGGTACACTTCTTCTGCCTATTGGATTGAATTTGTAAAGACTAGAGGAACAATTAGATTTGAAGGAGTTTGACAGATGAGGTCCTATGAAGGGTGCATTGGCTATTTGCTTTAATAACAAGAGCAGTTAATCTTTAGCTTTAAGAGGATATGCTTTTTTTTTTTACAGATTTTAGGTATCATATTTTATTGTCTCTTGAATTTGATATAGTATGTTTCAGTTGACCTAGCAAAATAGCTTGAAAGCTCTGCCCAGCAGTTAGTACCTGGACCTGAATTACATGGTCCCATTTAGATAGTCCTCTTTGCAAAAAGCACTGCTAACTGCCTTAATTGTGAGGAAAGGTTCATTTTGCGTTTTAGAGACAGCTTAGCACATGCCATTTGCAATGCCCTCAAATTAACTCTTAATACATCAAAATTTTTGCAGGAATATTCATAGAGGCAAGGATTCATAAACATGGCACTTGTTTTTATAGAGTCACTATTCAGAAATAAATTGTATTTTATACTGTTAAAGAGAACTCAAGGACTATGATCTAATTAGGCTAGGGTGAGAATTAGTCATTCATATTGATACCATCTTTGAACCTAGCCAAATTACTTACAGTCTGTCCTTCAGAGTATTCACCTGGAAAACATGTATAACAATTCTCAGCTGTTCTACAAAGGTTTTGTAAACTTTAATTCATATTTGTAAAGCAGTTCTGATGTCATCGCAAGAGAAATCACTGTAATCATTGTAAAAGTGCAAAATTATTTTAGCTGAAGTACACACATTTTCATAGGACGTACCTTCACAAAAAGTAACTTCAATGAAATGAATACTAACCATTGACATTTAATAAATCAGGAAGTGTATATGAATATTTATGACAAAAATGTACCACCAAGGAGAAATCTTTGAAGCTGTCAATCTACTACTCTGCAGAAAACACCCAAACAAGTTTAAAATCAAATGTAAAGCCTGGGTCCTCACTCAGTGAGTTTATTTAAAGGGGCTTAGGCTTTTTTTAATACCTTGAGTTAGGTGCACAAGAGAAACTCAACAACATACTCAGAAAATTAAACAAGAAACTTCTACTGGTGAACTTTAGATCAGGAACTTAGCAAAATTTACAGCAACATTCCATCAAAAAAAAGCATTTCACAAAGCATTGACTTAGCAACTCTAACCCATGAAATATTACATTACCAGATATCAAGAAGACGAAATCAGGAGAAGAAAATAAGAGAAAGAGGGAGAAAATAAAAAAAGAAAAAAAGAGGGGGAAGGAGAGAGAGAAAAGTAAGATACAGCTGCCACCCTTGGAACCAGCATGGTCTCAGCTGACATAAAATCCATGACAATAGTGATGTGACCATATGCATCTTTGCGCAATGCTTTTAATCTGTTCTGGCCTCCTCTTGCCACACCCCCAGGAGGGGCCTGCAGTCTGATAGCCACTCTGGGGCTAGGATGGGGCTCCGGGGGCATGGCTAGGGTCTGGAAGTTATTCTGTACCACCTCATACAATTTCTGTGGGAAGAGGAAAAGTGACTTTCTCCAGGGATGAAGGGGTTCTCCTCCAGTGGAGGATATGCAGCAAAGGGAGACATCCAGAATTGTCTGTTGCTGTGGCGCTTTGCTTCTGGTGTGCCAGTGACTGACAGCTGGACTAGATGGCTCCAAAGGCGGCAGGGTATGAGGTGCTGCACCGTCTCACTTTCACAGAACATTCCCTGCCCTCTCTCACACAAACACTTTGGTTGTTCTGAGCCAGTAACCACTCTTCTCAGTGTCTCACATCAACAAATAATTAACATGACAGAATATGTACCTTAGTAAAATGACACTTCTCTGGAGGAAGAAAAGAAGCAGAATTGATTAAGTATTTTGAAGTACAGCCCTTTTAATATAACTGCATACTTTGCAGTCATATTAACTAAAGTTTAAATTAGCTGGACTGGAGAAAATTATGTAAGAAAAGATGGCTTTTAAGTAATTAGCATAAAATCAGTCAATTTAATGAAAGGAATACAGATAATTCAATATTATTCTTTTTATTCCTTCCTAACCTTGTTAGCTTTTCTAAGGGTAAAATACCCTGAACTTTTTCAAAGCAGCTACTCAATTTCAAAAGATCCTAAGATTTTCTTTTGGCAGTCATTATAAGTTAGGCTGCCAACAGTAAAACCTAAATAAGCTCAGGAATTCTAAAGGCATTATCAGATGTCAGGCATTCTGTACTTAATTGAGCTCAAATCCTTATAAAATTTAGACCAGCAGTATACCCCAAACAGTAAAATATATCCCAATATTTAATTAATCCTGGATTTACTTAAGCAAATCCACTACATATGAAAAAAAAAAATCAGTAATTTGACCACTGTGAGCTCAAAAGTATTTGATTCATTAGTATTTTTTTTAACATGATCTTTAACTCAAGCTTAAATAACATTACAGACTGCCTTTTATTCTGAAGCCCAAAAGCACCTGTGTCTTCTGTCTTAGATATGACAGAATTACATCTTCAAAGATTTTCCAAATGACAAACTTGTTGCAGGGTTAGTGACAAATCCTCAACAAATACAAAAGGGAAGCAACTTCTGCCACAGAAATGTAATGTTAAGATGATGAGGAGGAGACAGGCTGAGATACTTCTATGGCAAGAGTGAAAGAAGAATACTTGTGGAGAATCAAGGATAAGCATGTTTCGTCTCAAACTTTCTTACTGTTGTGACAGGAAAGTTGTGATTGGAAGAGATAGTCCTGTGGAAGTGGGGCAGTGGTGTTCTGAGCTGTCGCGGTTTGGACAGGTGTTTACCAAGAAAGGCAGGAGCCTCCCTTGGAATGAGAAATGTAAACTCCTCTTCCCTCCGAATTAGTAATATTTTGAAATTAAGGGGCTCTCAGGCAAAGATAGGGAATAGGAATAACAGATCTTTACTAAGTATTTATATGAGGTAAACAGGCAACAACTGTACCGGTGACACCAAACCAGACCCAGAGAACCCACTGGCAGCCGCTCTCAGGTGTCAGGCACCTTCCCTCGGTGCAGTTCCGGTCCCGGCCGGCAGGGGCGCTGTGGCTCCGCTGGGCAGGGCAGGTGCGATGCTTCCCCCGCGGCTGCAGGGGGCGCTGTGGGGCAGCTCGGGGAGCAGACGCCAATGGCGGCTCGGCCGCAGCGATCCCGGGGTGGTGGCTGAGATGTGCTGGAAACTCTGCGGCTCTGACTGGGAATCTGGGATGTCTCGGCAGGTTGGGTGGGGGTGTGGGACTGGTGCAGCTGGAACTCGGAGCGGGGTCGAAGAAATGGCGGGGCCAGGGCCGGGGCGGTGGCGGCGGTGGAGGCCGAGGCAGTGGCCACGTGGTCCGGTTGGAACTGGGAGAAAGGCGGGTTCAGGATCTCGGGGTCCCCAGGTGAAAAGAGTTCCTCTCTCAGCGAGATATTAACAGGGCACGAACCTCAGCGGCTGCGGCAGGAGAAACAGGCTGGGCTGGAACTGCGGTGATGAGCGAGCTCCTCTCCCCCGGTCACAGCCAAATGCGTCCCCCTCCCAAAGCCGAGAGCAGCAGCAGCCCCAGCCCCAGGCCGGGGCTCCGTAAGGCCGAGCCGGCGAGCGGGACCGGGCTGTGTCCCAGCCCCCACCAGCTCCACCCCCCGCAGGGTCTCTGTCCCTCCCTGAGAAACCCCCAGACCGGGAGGTGCCGCACCCACAGGCCCGCTGGTGGGGACATCCATTGTCCTCCTTAAGTATGGATCCATTAGCATTTCTAAAGAGGAAAAAATTTCTCTAGAAAACACATCAACATGAGCCAACTTCCTTTCCCACCTTGAGACTCATGCTCAGTCATCACCTCTGCCCTTACCTGACTCACTTCCTGAAGGGCTCTAAAGGGCTGGCTGTACATGCATGAACAAAATGGTGTGAAAAATGTACTTTACCAGCTTAACTATAAAAGGAAGTGGATTAGTCCTGTCTGCTCTCTTTTTCTTCTCTTTCTTTGTCTCGCTACCCCAGTTCTGGAACATCCATGTGGCAGGACTAATGCAAGATCTAAATACTAGTGATCTTCCTTCCCTTTCTCCCTTTTCTCCCTTTATTTCCCTCCTCCCTTGCTTTGTCTGGGCAAAGTGCATCTATAATATTCTACCTTGTACACTGTATTGAGGTTTGTTGTGAGGATTTGGGGATTGTTGAAGTGTGTTGTGATAATTAAAGGCTTGTTAGCCAGCACATTTGAGACTAAATAGGGTGCTAGGTGTGAGAGTTAAGACAGTTGTACAATAAAGCATAAGAACTCCCTAACACAGGACTGCTGTCTTTGTTCAGCCTGACAGGAATTTATAAGGAACATCGTGCTCCCTACTGGTTGGTCGTGGCATGGAAAAAAGTCAGCAGCATTGACCAAGGAAAGAGAATTGCTTTTTTACATCTTTCATTTGTAATTGAGTTTGGGCTTGTAATGTCATCTAACTGCTTCTGACAACCTGCCAAAATGGAGATGGGAAGGTCTTACAATAAATTGCTATAGAAATCATCCTTCATCTACTCAGTTCAATGCCACAGTAACTTTTAGTATATACTTTTAAAATACAGCCCTTGTATCTTTAGGCTTTCCTAAACAGCTGAGGTAGCCTTAATAATTTCATTAAATAATAAATAAACAAGCCAAGGAAAAGACAAGAAAAAACAGCTTTTTCAAATTACAAATAGATATGGAATTGAAAGCTATAGACAAGATACTGTCTACAACTCTTAATATTGTCTCTGTGTATTAAGAGTGCACAAAACACCCAGGAATCCTATTATTCACCTTACAACAGAAGATGGTTATTCATGTTATATATGCCATAGGCAATCCAAATAAAAGAAGTCCTGGCTGGAGAATTGTGCTTGAAATTACTTCACAGTAATCAAGTAATTGCAGTGTCTACTACAGAGGCAATCTCCAAATGCAACTCTTAGCAGTAAATATCTCAAAATTCTCCCAGTTGGAGTCCAGTCCAAATCAGGGCTGATTATTTTTTTTTTTTGTTCTTTTTGTTGTTCACTGATAAAGGAAATGCATCTGTTTTCAACCCTGATTTTGATACTGTTGCTCATCCAGTACTACCACACTACAGGAAACTACAAAGATGAGCATAAACACCTTCCAGTGACTTCGATTACTCTTCTCAGGCTGAATAGATTCTGCATTAAGCAAAAATGTTTCTTTCAATACAGAATTCTTATTTAAAGAAGCTTTTTTACACTTTTTATCATGGTTTTTGAAGCCAGAATATTTTCCCTCTGCCTTTGTACCATATGAGAGATTGATTTTAGTTGCTACTCATCACTCCATATCTACTCTCTGCTTGAAGTTTTTTAATTAGCCAACTCACTTACACACAGACTTGCACGTTCAAGATGCTAGAAAAATAAGTTGGAGTACAGGACACATGCTATAATCCAGATTTTAAAAACACGATCTCCAAGGACACCAATTGTTAGCCTGTCTTCCTGAAATTTTGCTTAATTCAAACTTTTATAAGAGAAATAAACTTTTCTATTTATAGCTTCTTAAATAAACATCATACTAATGAAAAATGCAAAAGATTAGGGTGAGCTATCTAATCAGCGATGAACACTAACTAACTAACTAAAAATCACACTAGGGACTTCTATCATCCTTTATGCTTCTCAGTTTCTATTCAAAGCTAGCTGTTATGGCCTTTTTTCCCCTCAAATCCTGTCATTCTCTCCTACATATTCACCAAGTGTTTTTTAACTCAAGCTAGAGAACAAGAGCTTCCAGAGACAAATCAAAGATATTTTCCATGTCTGTTCATTTGCTGCATAAATTGCATCACGCAGCGTACCTTTTAACTGAATCCTTTAATTTATTTTCACCTGTATTTTCAGCATGTGTTTAATGAAGCACAGTGAGTAGGGCTGGAGAAAGTACAGAAGGGCAATTAAAATATTGAAAGGGACAAAGCAGTTGCCCTATAGGGGGACATGGAAATATTCATAATTTTCAATCTGCGAATGAGAAGGCTGAGGGGAGATGGAGGCTGATGAAGTCATGACTGCAATGGAAAAAGAGAGCAGAACTATTACCAAATCTCAGTAAAACTACTAAGAAATTGTCTTAAAACAGATACCAAGTTTTTCTTAAAGCAGTGAGCAACTGGTCACACAGGAAATAGTAGAAGCAGATAGTACTATAAGGTTTAAAAAATACAAGACATATTCAGGCACAATGGGTCCATTAAAATGTACTAAAGACAACAGGTAACACTTATGAATCCTGGGGTGCCAGAGAGAAAATGCTGATCTTTTCGGGTGGTTTAAACCAATTGAGAATCAAAGTCTCGTATTGATTTATTAATGATCTGTAATTAATCAGCAATCACTGAACAGTCAATCACAACAACAGATAAACCACAATACTGTATACCTAAAAAATGCATTTACATTCCTACTCAGAAACTGAGACTAGACAGAAATTTCTACTTCTCCTTAGCAGAAGAGGCAACTAATTAAAGAAAATTCACAGCTAACTGTTCTAAATAGATTCTTTACATTTTCTGTATTGAGGAATCTGCACCATCATAAGTAGTTTTTCATCCTGGCATACCAAAAGCACATATTGAAGCTATCCAGATATCCGCCTGAAAACACAGTGATGTTTTGAGTTCTATTTGAGGTTAGGCATTTGGCTTTTTTTTACAATGACATATATTTAAAAATGTAAGTCATGAACAGTTAAGATATATTTAATTAAAATTATCTCGAAAACAACTTTAAATGGACAGATTTAGCTTACAAAGTCTAAACAATTACAGGTGTTAAAAAGGTAAGGCACTTATAAATGGTAACTGAAACTGTTTATCTTCAAGTTGCAGCAAATATATATGCAGCAGCTAATGTATATAGCATGAAATAAAAAGTTCCACAACTTCAAAGATATTAATCTTATCTTCTTCTGATTTATTTTTCCTTTGTCACTCTGATTATGTAAAGAAATTAAATTGGAATTTACAGTACTATCTACTTTGTTTTATTCACAATATAAAACCGCAATATTTAAACACAATATGAAAAGACATAATATTTTCTGAGCAATGTATTCCAAAACAAGAGATAAAAATACACCAAAATTAGCCTTAGACCATGGAACAAGACTAGAAACTGCAAAAGAAAATACTAATTAGAAAAATCTGATAAACTGAAAAAACAATTGTATTATAGTGTGAGGTAAGTTAGAACTCACAGAAAATAGTGAGTCTTTGATTTCAAATCTATTAAAATCAATGGCACTGCTGCAAATGAAATCAATGCTTACATGGCAGGTTTATGTAAAGAAATAACCTTCTAGGTGTAAAGCAGCATCTAAATTCCAAACTCAAGGCTTCCAATCTGATTTCATTTTTGTGACTGAAAACTGCAAATAAGAAAATCACTATGTTGTAACAGTACCAATACAGCAAGAACATAAATTTCAGTTTGTGTTTTCACATTTTTAATGAGCAAGATATGTTTCATAGCTATTATTCAAATTACTGTTTACACAAAAAGAGCCCATTAGCTTGGAGAAAAGATGCACAAATTGCAAACCTGCTCACAAGCAGCTCTTCCAAAGCCTTCCCAGCTCTGCTACAGATTATTAGAAAGACCTGTCAGTCTTTCTAGCTAGATGTTTCAGCCACTTACAAATAATAAAATGCTGTGAAATTGCTTTTGTCTCATGTTACTTTATTATTCTTCTGGCCAACTCCACTCTCCACTTCCCTCTTCTCTCCCCTGCCCTCACCTTCCCTCCCTTTTCTTGTCCCATCTATACTATTTTTGCACTAGATAGAGCCAAAAAGTTAATTTGGAGGAAAATGAGACTACTCGTAACACAGTGATTGCAAAAGAACACATATGTTTAGTGCACTCTCTTTCAGAGCATCACACACTCTCCACTCCCAAGACTAGGTAGAAATATATTTTAAAAAATCCCTGCTTTTGTGAATGTTGAGTATCATTCCCTCCGAAAGCCAAACCTGTCCAGTGTTCAAGAGAAATCTGATTAGTTTCAACATATATCTTTTCTTACAGTCAATGGAAATTCAAATGTTAAAGTTTTTACTACCTTATGGCTTTGCTAGACTGAGACAAGGATTTGGATTCTCAGTGGCACAAGCAGCAGCTGGTTCAAGGCCCCAGAAAACTCTGAAATCCTGTCATTAAAGAGAAAAATAGATCAGACCTCCTGTTTTCTTTCTATATAATACAATGTTTAATACATGCATGTCAACTAGCAATTTACTTTCTTAATGTTGGAAGTAGACAAAGATGTGGAAGTTTGATTGTGAGAAGATGAAATTGCTTTAAAAATATTGGATTTTTAAATGTAAGCAGTGTTAAAAAACACTAGTAGGACATTGAGAGCTGAGAATAAAATGGAATTAGGTAGGTTTGTATGCCCAGTTGGGAAGAGTCAATGCTGCATTTTAAAACAAACTAAGCCTCGTGTTTACTTCAGAGGATCACTGTTTAACAGGGGAGTGCAAAGCAGAAAAGAAGAGCCTGTCCTCACAAATTAATTACAAAGACATTACAGAAAAAGAAAAAAAAAAGAAAAAGAAAGAAAACCCCATGAAACTTGTAAAAAAATTCAGATTTTAGATAAATTCAAGAATTATACTGATACTGTAGATGCGTACGTGTTTCTGTACCCAGGACGAACTTGTTCTTCCCAAGTGGGAGGTGGTGGCCAGCAAACAGGTAATTCTTTGGAGACTCATAATTAAATAACTGCATCTCCCTCTGTCCCATAGACAGCTATTTATCACAGAGGGATAGAGTGAGGAAACAGATACAGCAGTAGGAAATGGGTGTGTTGATATCCCACACCAAAGTCTAGTCTGTCTGTAAGCTTGTGTGGCAATCGCAGGGTTCAGTCACTTTGCCTTCACCACTCCAGCCCCTCGTGAGAGACTTTTCAGAGTGAGCACAGAAAACAGTAGTGCCAGGACCAGTGTCCACTGAGTTCAGAGAGCAGGTCTTGGAGGCCTCACCTCCTGCCATAGCTCCAGAAATAGCATTAAACAAGCATCTCCAAAGGAAGCAAATGCCAGAATTAAGCAAGAAAGCAAATGCCGTTTTGCACAATACCGGATGTGTTTGCCCCAGGCAGCATTGGCATGTAACAGGAAAGTTTTGAAGAAAAATTTTGTGAGGAAAAAGTTTTCTCTGTTATTTCCCTTAGCCTACATGGTGGCCCTGCTGCTAAACATTGCTGCCAGGGTAACTTGCAGTATTCACTTTGTCTGAAATTTGAGTCTCTTCAAGACTGAGATTCACAACACCAATAAAACCTGTCCTGTGGAAAGAGTAAAATGACATCTGTCATGTTACAACTGGCTCATTGCACATACCCAGCTGCTTGTACAGCTGAGAATCTGTCTTGACTGATGTGGCCCTTGCAATCAAACAGCTGAAATGCAGACTTTTTAAATAGGCTTCCAAGCCAACAGAGAAACTTAAATAACAATTTGTTATATTTATTTTATGATCTCATGATTTATAACTTTATTTCAGGACTTTGGATATTTCAGAGGGCTCAGCTTTCTTACTCGAGGGTAATATTGTGGTAATCAGACTTGCTAGGTCTTTCTATCCAGGAATTTCAAAGAAATGAAAGGTACAAATCCAGATTCAGGGACAGAAAAGATGTGGGTATGAGAAGCAGAGAAGGAAAAAGGGTGCATAAATCTTCTTTTTCCACATTTTCTGAATTTTCATAGTCATTAAATGTCTGCTAACTTCAGCAATGTAAGCAGGAAGGTTTAGGAAGGAAAAGTATTCAAAGCCAGTTTGGAAGGGTCTTTCAGCAACCTGCTCTAGTGGAAGATGTCCTTGTCCATGGCAGAGGGGTTGGAACTGGATGATCTTCTTTGAGGTCACTTCCACCCCAAACCATTCTATGAGTCTGTGAAAAGAATGCTAAAAACCATAACTCAGGTCTGGACAGTTTAATTTCCTTTTCTACATTTTTTTCCTGTGTTTGCACAGGAATGTCAGAGAAGAGGGGTTCTTCCTAAGATGGGTATCTAAAAAAGAAAGTGCAAAAGAGCAATGGCTTCCTCACTATGTGCAACACAGGGATCATACTTTCTGCATTTTCAGGGTCCAAAATAGTCTGCTCACCTCCAAGGGTGGTATTGATGGTTAAGAGATTTGCTCAAGAAATCAGGCTTGGTGGTACCTGGTACTGAACCTCAGGTGCTTGCAATATAGCCTTCACCTGACTACCCTGGGAAGGCATCTGGCATACCTGTAAGTAGCTTCCCAGGACACAGGAAGGGATTTTTCACTTATGCTGCAGTGTGGTCTGGGTGAGCTGAAGGGCTCCAGGGAGGTCCTTGTTGTGTTTAGGGTGCTCAAGGTCATCAGTGCAGCACAGAACTGTCAGCTACAGGTACCAGGCAGAGACCTGGGTGAATGGGTGGGAGGAGACAGCCTACGGCACAGAGAAATTGTGTCATCTGGAGGGAGAGGAATGGATTTGTGTGCCACTTTTGTCGCTGAGAGGGGTTTCCATGCCCCTTTTTCTCAGAGGAAAGCACAGATTTTCAGCTTTTCACCAAAATTTCATTGGGGTGATTTAGAGGAAAGAGATGACGCTTTGACGAGAAAAGTTAAATTTGTAAGGTGATAAAATGAGCATTTCTGAGGGAAAAACTAGGGTATATTAGAGATTTCATAGGTCATATTTCAGGGTGAAAATGAGGTACGTTAGAGGGGAAATGAGCTTACTGAGGAAAAAGCTGAAGAAACTTGGAATCAAATTAGCTTTTTGAGGAAAAAGGTGATGAAATTTAGAGGGAACAGAGGTAACATTTTGAAGTGGAAATCTGAGGTACTTGTAACAAAATTAGCTTTTTTGAGGGGAGGAAATATGAGGAAATGTGAAAGAGTGAGAAGATTTTAGAAAAAGTTTGAAGTATTTTATAGGGACATGCTATGGAGGAGAAACCTGAGAGGGTGCAGTTTTTGAGGAACATACATGGTACATCAGAACATATGCGGTAAGAATATTGGAGAGAAAGGCTTAGGTTTCCTAACGGAGTCATCAGAGAAGAAAATTTGAACTAACTGAGGGGACAGAAAGCACCAGGGAAGAGTGCTGTCACTGACAGGAGTAGTGTTGAGGTTACTTATCAGGAATAAAGTTAACATTTTTTAGAGTGAAATCTGGGATACATCTGGGAATACATTAACAGTGATGTGGCAAGATGTGGAAAGGAGGAAGCTTTAAGGAGGCAGTGCTGAACAATCTCTCTGTGAGGTCATTCTGGCTTTAGGGTAATGAAGGGTATTCAGTAAAATGCATTTTCAGACTGTTCCATATGTACCAGCCTTCCTACCCCACTTGGATGTAGCATGTGCCAATCAAATTGCACTGCACATATATAGTCTTTAAAAAGCCAAAACCAGAATTTACATGTCCCTCTTTTGCAAATTGAAAACCATACAACAGCTGGTAGTATTAAATCACAATCAACTGCATAAACTGATTTAACTATTCCGTATGTACCTAAGTGTTGTTGCACTGCACGTTATTTTACCCTTGCAACAGCTGTTGCAGTTCTTGAAGTGGTGAGGCAATTTTGTGTTTGACTAGGGACTACCACAAGGAAACTCAAGGATCATAGCTTTTTGTTTCCAAACTCTCTTCAGACTCAAGTCTGAAGTCCACATAATGGAGTCTGATAATACTGCAAAGTACAGAACAGGTCTTGTGGTTCTGCCGGCCCAGTGGTGGGAGGGAAAGAGGGAAGGAGGTTTCAAGTCTAAGTTTGGTGATACTGCACTTTGCTAGGCATGACTTGAAAAAGTCAGGATGTGGGTCTGCAGGTGAGTTCAGCCCCATGAGGCTGAAATAGGGGGTTGGGCTGTGACCAGGATGGGGAGAGGCTCATGAGTGGTTTACATTTGGTCCCATATCATGGGACCAGCATGAAAAGTTATGGACATCAACATTTATTTTTCAGTTTTTGTTAGCCTATACATTCTGTTTCAATTCTCACAAGTTGCATATATATTCAGAAATATGAATGGAGATATTTTGTGAGCTCAGATTGCCATATTTGTGTGTCTAGTTTTGCTTTTGTATATCACAAGCAAGATTTTACAGGAGACAGTTGCATCTTACTACCTCCAAAAGGATTTAGCAATGCAATTTGCAAAAGTAATGACTTGGTGTACATTGAAAATACAGCACTTTAGACACTTAAAACAAGGAGATAGCATCAACTAGCAGAGAATAAAGTATTTCTTCAAAAGTCAATACTAATATTAAAGTCTATACAACACTTAGGTACATATGGAATAGTTAAATCAGTTTATGCAGTTGATTGTGATTTAATACTACCAGCTGTTGTATGGTTTTCAATTTGCAAAAGAGGGACATGTAAATTGTTTATTTGGCTTTTTAAAGACTATAGAACTTTGATACTGTCAGACATTATTGGCTGAGTAAGATGAGGTGTAGGTGCCCACATTAACTTTTTATACTGTTATGATTTTTTTGTTCCTTTACGTTGGTTATAATAATTTTCCTTAAGGATCTCAAATGTGTGCTGCACCACACATTTCAAGTAGAATTCAGTAACACTAGTTTCACTGTTTCTTCACTGAATGAACATCAAAGTTGGAGTTGACTTACGTCTCTTGATCTTTCAAATACACGAGGGCAGCTGACACATCCATCTACACTGGACCTAAAGGAGACCAGGAGCTCTCAAGAACAGGCACTGCAAGTATAGAGGTAAGTTAGCTTAGCTGAAATGGCATCAGACTTTCATGTCTAGACAACTGAAGATCACTACATTCTAATTAATAATGGTTCCCCTCCTTGTTACTCTCTTCTTTGGTCACTATCTAATGAACAAAAGTAAAAAAATTACAGAAATAGAAAGTCTACTGTTTTCTGCAATTATAATAATCCTCTCAGTTTTCTGCATCTGCTGTTTTCATCTTGGGCCTCATAAAATAATGCTGAAAAAGACCTTTCAGTTGTAAAGAAAGAAAAAAAGAGATGATCTTTGAAAATCACATGATCATTTAATACAACTAAAGCTGTAGACTGCAGTGAGGGAGAGGCAATAGATTGGAATGATCCATCATACCGAATTTGTTCAGTAACGATTTAACTTCTGTTGTGCCTCAAGAGAAAAATCTGAGACTGTATTTATCCTGAGTTTTAAGTCAAACAGAAGTAAATTAATTTTTAATATAAAATTAGTATTGCTCTTTCTGATTAGGCACTCCTAGGAATCCACTGCATTAAATATTTTCAATCTGACTTTCTCTAAAATACTCCTGGGAATGTGTACAGAGTATCCCTTATTCATGCTGAAATCAAGTAGAAAATAAGCAGCAAGAACTTTAGCATAATAATTTGTGCAGAAAGAGAGTCAGCAGGAAAGCAGCTTTTGATTGCAATTCTATCCGAATTTTCTGTCTGAGACTTTTTCTGTCTGATGCACAACATTGGTCCCAACCCTATAGTGGGGTTCTGCCATTTACATGGGGGTCTCCTCTCCTTCTGCGTCAAAAAAATGTCAAAAAAAGACTGTCAAGTATCAAAAGTGAAATCCAGCACTTGGGGAAAGAAGAGCTGGCCCTCTCATTGGTGCACTATTGCTGCTTTTGCTGAGCTCATGGAGGCCCATCTGAACTGTTTGCATCCCCCTTGTGTTCTATCGCTCACTCTTAGGACACTAGTGTCACTAATGAAACAAAGGTAATTTTAATGCTGCTTAGTAGCACTCACATGTTCAGAAAAGGCAACAACAGGGCCTGGCTGGTGCTGCAGGGTGGGATGGGGTCTCTGAGGTGGCTTCTGCCAAAGACTGTCCTGGCTCCCTCTCAGCTGACTCCCCACCTGACATCATCCTCCTCAGTCTTGGATCCACACAGGATTCCTTTTAGGCATAATCTTAACAACCTGCTTCCTCCTTTCTGTGTTTTTGTTTTTCCTCATTAATGCCCAGCTGAAGTTTGGCCATGTTCACCCACAAGCTAGTATTAGATTTTTCCCTGGCCACAGTAACTGTAGGTACAGAAGGAGATATTGTTTGTCATGCAGCAATAACCCAGGCTGGCTTTGTCTGAGCCCAGACTACCAATATTTGCATGGTCCTGAGGAAGCAGATTTTACCACAGCTAAACTTAGCCAGGTTAAGCCAAGCCTGGGTATGTCTGAGGACCAATTGCTGCCTTGTACCAGGGACAAGTTGCTGACAATTGAAAATGATACTGGGTTCTGTTTCCTTGATCACATACCTTATAAAATCCATTCCTCATATGAAACCTTAAAAATAACACTGCTGATGTGTCCTAGAGGCAGTGCTGATACACATCAGCTGTTGTTGCACTGCAGAGCCTGGGAGCCCATTTAAGCAGCAACATGAAAGCATTCAGGCATGGTCCAAAGGCTATATCAAAGGCTTCCTCCATGAAAAAAAAATCCATATTAGAGTAGACCTAAAGAAGTAAAGTAGTCTTAAAGAAGACCAAGATGGATGCTCATGGAATGTGTAGGAAACTTCCTCCAGCTTTTTCAAGAAATTTGTAATAAAAGAAGAAAGGGGCTGAGTATTTTAATGTCCAGTAGGCAGCCAAAGCATTCTAGTCCTATTGTAATTCTTTATTTTGCCTTTCTAGTACCTCATGCCTCTTCTCTTCCATGCACAGTATTCTATTTTTAATGCAGTACTTCCATGGTTTGGCAAGCGATCTGAGAAAAGCAGGAATAGCATGTTAAAAATGAGATTACATATTGCCAGGGCAGAATCCTCCAGCAGCAGTGACAGTGTGTCTCACTACAGCAGTTTTTTAAGAGTACTAGTAGAAAGAGATTGTCAGTAAGGATCATCTCAGGATTTGCAGATTTTCTGAATAGCAGTTACCATAATTATAAGTTTAACTACAGATCTTGCAGCATTGCTAGCATCACTGTGTTAGCATGTTATTATTCTGACTAATCTTTCATTTCAATTGCAATAGATCTCAGGGGCCCAGCTGTGAGAGGCTACTATACAAAGCATGAATAGACCTGCAAAATGAAATGGCTTGTGTTTCGAGGTATTTAAAACTTGAGACATAGCAGTAGAAGTTCCTTTTTCAGAAACAACTATATATTTTGCAATACACTCTAACCAGGCAAAAATATGTTAAAATTAATAGAAAAAGGTAGTATTTTTTAAATAATTAGAAATTTGTAACATCATAAGGTAAGAATAATGTTTTTAGAGGGACAGCATACTTGTACGTACGCGCCTATTAAAATGCACACATACTTACCTGCCCTTCTACAAATATTTATTGGAGTAATTTTTCTCCTTGTTTTCTCTTGTCAATAATGCTCTAAGAGTTTCTTTCAAAATCCTAATGCATCTATTATTTCCTCTGTAATGCAGGAATAATGCAGATTTTCCAAACTCTAAATGAAATTACAGTCTACTACAATGTGTTGGATAGTGCCAAATGCATATAGCAAATTAGATAATCCATCCTCTTGAGCCTGAAATACTTTGGTCCCTTTGAAAATATAACTTAAAAATACAGTAAAGGCTGCATAGTTTGGTGTAAATTGAAAAACGTAAAATGTAAAACATTTGCAAATTGTAAAATGAAAAGATCTATGTTATGTGTAATTAATAATATGGAAGTTTCCAGTGTCTTAAACCAAGCCTCTTTTAGAAAGTATTTTTTTACCAACTTTTGGCTCATTTTGCCCCCACTTTCAGTAGTTTTATGCTCCAGGGATCTATAAAAGAGATACTCCTGCTTATATATGAAGAGAAAGAGATTTTTATGAATATCAAGCAAGCATAATTTATGCAGAAAGTCTATTTAAAACTCTGTTTGGCACTTTTACTTGCATTAGTAATATGAGAACACCATTAAAATGAATTTTCCAAAAATGTGTTGGACCCCAATTCTCTCAACTCATTCCCATAGTTACTTAGTTTTCATTGCCCAAGGACTGCTAATACATTAGTATTAACAATATCCTCTTTATTACCTTGCATAGAGATATTTACGTGTTCTCTTGTGTGAATATATTTGCATTTATTTACACACACATGTATTTGCAAACTCATTTAATTAAACACTGGTCCCTGCAAAATAAATTTTAAAAATCCTAATGACTTCAGCAAGAATCAGAATCTTATTCCTTAATTCCTGTATTTCATCATCAGTACTTTTAGCATCAAAACAGTATATCAGCTTCTTGCAGGTGTATAAATAGCCTTTATGGGCTTTGCATCTTCTTGCATACCACCATGCTCAAGTTTGGCCCCACTGGTTCAACTGATTTTTGTGATGCTGCACATATGTCATAGAGGCACATGAAAACAACTTAGAGCAGATAACAAACTCAGGCAAAATTTAATTCTCAACCAAAATCAATGGCCAAAACTAACAAATGATGGGGATAACCACAATGACACTCCAATAACATTAACAAGTGCCAGGTGCACTGTTACCTGTCAGGGGTACCGTTATTACATGGGTAGAAATGATGACCCAAAGTGCACACCCACTCACGCACACACACTGGGGGGCCTCTCCCTCAGCATTAGCCAGAAAATCAATTCACTTCACCCAAAGAGACCTGGAATTACTCAAGGATATCCAGCAGAAATATAGTCACTCACCTGGGAGTGAGGGAAGTGAACCTAGTCCTGGGAAGTCTCCTTGGATGCCATTCCAGTCTCCAAGGGAGGTTTCCCATCACGGACGGGCTGCTTCAAGAAACACTGCATGTGTTTCTGTCAGGGGCCTCATCCATAACCTGGTAGGTTGGGGATGCACGGTCATGGTCCAGAAATTTCTTTGCCTCTCATTGCCTGGGGTCCCTTTCTGTTGTCTAAGGGCTCCTACTCTTCTCATTCTCATAACTGGGGGCGAGGAGTGGTGAGATCATGGTTGTACTGTCACAGCTGTGCTGTAGTGCTGTGCAGCACAAAAGAAGGAGTGCAGAAAACTGGTGGTGGTTAGGTATCGTCCAGGAGAGTGAGGTGCTCCTGCCATAATACATTATGTGTTATGTATTCTTCATTGGGTTTATTCACAGAAATAATATTTTAACTTTTGTCACTTACTCACATTTTTGCTGTTCTGTAAATGCATGTAAAAGAAGCTTTTGTATCTTTTTAGGCTACACAAACCACAGCTAACAAGATTCTAGAATGATTTAGGAAGCTACGCTAACAGATTATGTTATAGAACTGCTCCATATTTAAAAGAATTCAGGGCTGTCAGCACATTTTACTACCATATAAAGTAAGATATCATATCTTATGCCTTATCAGCAGGTTGGTCTTGCCAATTATCTTATTACCAATAATTTCAGATGCATTACTGAGGTATTTGACTTCCTATAATTTAAATTTCTTAGCTAAAATGATTGAAACAAAACGGAATCTAAGTACATGAAGCAGTAATGGTCACTTCAGACTAGTATGTGGAAACCTTAGCATAGTTTAAGGATGGACTTAGGAAATACCCCATACAGATCTGGTGATAGAGAATGATTCTGATAGTGCACATGATTCATAACTCACAGGAAGTACACGAAGCAGATGCTGCACTGAGTTATGTCCTCTATTACCTCTCTCCTGTTTACTGGTGCAAGTTGGAACACAGCTTATCTTTGTGACAATTCTAGTCCTGATACTAATCTGTATCTTCAGCTTCCCAAGCTTGGAAGATTTCTGTATTTACTTTTATAAGGAAAAATCATTATTAATAAATTAATCACATATCAATTGTGATTATAATTAAGCATCAAACAATCTGCTCACTTTTATTGGTCATTGCATTTATTTGTAACCTTTGAGACACATACTTCAGGTTGTGTGCAAAATAAAAATATAAACCTTTTTTTTTTTTTTTAGTTCCCTACTTCTAGTGCCAAGCATTTTTTTTCCTTGGGTAAGCAAATTCTTTTTCAAAATAGTCACTGTATTACTCATTGACTTATTTATTTTGAAATGTACAAACAATGGAATAAACAGAGAGCAAAGAGGGATGTTTTCTGTTAAGTAATGAATTATTCAAGCAGTTAATGACAGAAACAATGACTCCATTGAAGCTACAGCTCTCTAAGGCAACACTAAAAAAAACTGTACTGAGACAGAGCCATCCTTTAAGAATCAGAGCAGGTGCAGACTCTGTTGTCTGAGGGTTGTCACTGCCAGCTGAATGGACTGTGTCTCAGCTTTGACTGGCATGAGTAGGCAAAACTATTCATTGGCACCATTCAAAGGGCAATGGTGAAATGAGTTAATCTACATATCACAAAGCTGGAGAGCTGAATTTGCTTCTGCTCTTATAAACCTGGGCAAAGGAATGACAAAGGTGGCATGTGAAATAATTTCTAAAACACTCACGTGAAACACTGTCCACAGTGAAAGACATGAAAAAAGAGAATCCACACAATCGTTAGGATACTATACGTGGTATTTATGTGAAGCTAGATCCAGTATGAGGCTGACATTAGAGGCATAACTGATACATGTAGATACTTTTTCTTTCATACTAGTTATTTTTAGTAGGAGAAACATGTGCCTATAACTCCTTTTAATACTTTTTGCAAAATACTTTGCTTCACCAAGAAAAGTACCCCCAAATAGCCAATAGACAGTTGATTAGGGCGCTTCTCAGATAGACAAGACACGTAATTTTCTCTTAGGAGAAACTGAACTCTCTTGTATTGTGAGTGAGCGATTTAATAGCCAGGCTGTTGCCTCAAATAACTGTTGTCAGGTTTTCAAAAAGAAACATTAGGCTCTTACATTCAGCTGAAGGTGTCAACAGAGATTCCTCCTTCAACAGAGATGCACTCAAAATTCTGGGTATCATACCTCAAGATCAGCAGTATTTAAGCTACAAACTTTAATAGACATTCCATTAGTTTCTGTAGTCTAGTCCAGTTGTGAATCCTGGTCTGGACTGATTAAGTGATAGTGTTTACATCACTTAACTGGGGAATTTAAATTAGTGTAAATCAGATGCACAATGCAGAGAGCTAACTCTTTCACAGATTGATTAGAAGTTCCAAAGTTATCTTGTCTTCTTTACCATGTTACAAAGAAGCAGTTGACAATGTATAAGAAGTCCAACTTAGTTATGTGATTACTGCTTTAGCGTTTTCCATTCAATACAGGAAAATTATGCATTTGGTTTAGACTTTGTGTTTTGCTCCAGGAGCACAGAAGTTAAGCACTGTGGTGATGAATATCACAACTGGAATAACTGTATGTAGTTTGATGCCAAACATTGAATCTCATCTTGATACTACTTTTGACTCCCAATGCTTTAACAATAAGCAAATTAAGCCACTGTATCCTTCCCAAGATATCCTAACCTCAGCCAAACACACAGGTCTTTATTTATCTATTTTTAAAACATATCTGTACATTCTTAAGACTTATACTCTGGAGTGCTCCTAGATGTTTGCTTCAGTACATAAACTTCAGTTTGTACAGAATTCAATGGCTAGGGTACCTCTAAATGCAACTTGTATAAACACTGAATTGGTACTAAAATGGAATAATGTCTCCTGTCAACTGCTGAACTGATTTAAAGATACTTGTCATATACAGGCTTATAAAATGGAAACGATTCTGCCCTACACATTGAACTATTGATTGCAGTACCCATTATGTTTGCTTGTGGTGTCATGGCTAAAGCTTTTTAGTGTTCTTATAGTATGACTACAGTCATCTGCAAGTACTGGTAAAATATCTTCTTGGAACCTAAGGTTTTTCTTTCCAAACTGCAGAAAAGTAGAAATTCCTTGGAGATTTCATTATTAGTAGAATCTGCATTAAATATACTTTGTGTTACTCTTGTATTTTAAAGCAGTCCTAAAGCTGTTAGAGAACTTTCCAGTGAGACAGGGCTGAACAGTTTTTATGTTTTGCCACACGTTCATATAGAGATTACACTCTGTGGTGGTCCCAGAATGTTCTGGGAATTCCACAGAGCAATAAACAACTAGAATAAACATATATCCAGAAAGTTCCATGTTTTTCCAGCAATTGCTAAAGTGTCTAACCAGTGCACCTGAAATCTTACTGAATAAGACTGATCTTGGTGATTATCTTGTCATCTCCATGCTACAAACTTTCCAACATCATTCTCTAGCTCAAGGCAGGATGAAGGGCTATGTGTTTGGATGACCTCCTGTACTGGCAGGGATGAAGTCAGTTTATTTCCCAGCAGCCAGTATGGTGCTGCACTATGCATTTGTGACTAAGCCAGTGTTGATAATATGTTTCAGCTATTGCTAAACGGCATTTGCATAGCATGGAGTCCTTTCTCTTTTTCCAGCTCTCTTCCCAGCAAGTAAGTTGGTGGTGTGTGAGAAGCCAGGAGGGGACAAAACCAGGAAAGCTGATTTGAGATCATCAAGGGATATCCTATGCTATGTAACATCATGCTCAGCAATAAAAAGCTGCAGAGGCTTTGGGGTTTCTTCTTTGATGGGGGGGGTGGGGGGAGGTAGCCCTTGCTCAAAGACTGGCTGAAAGATGTTGAGGGCTTTTGTTTCACTTTTGTAGTTTGATTTATTTAGTTGGTTGGTTTTTTTTTTTATTTTTATTTTTGTTTGTTCGGTTGGTTGGTTGGTTGTTTTTTAAATTATTTTTCTTTGATTATTAAAGTATCTGTACCTCAACCTACGAGTTTTCTTGTTTTGATCTTCCTATTCTCTCCTCCAACGCACTGGGGTGTGGGGGAGAGTGAGTGAGCAACTGTGTGGTGCTTAGCTGTAGGTTAACTCACAGCAACTCCACAAAATTAGCTGGTTATAAGACCAGTTGGAGATTCAGAAATCAGTACAGCTCCCTCTGAGACAGTAAAAGAGGATTGTACTAAAGAAAAGTATATGGGGAATATCTCTAACTTTTTTTCTGTAGCTTCCTTATGGGAAGTAGAAAGTGTTCCATTGATTAGGACATTTAAAAACAGACTGGCTTTAACAAGAAAATATCATTGCAGTGAAATCTTTGGCAGGTTGACAATATGATTTTATATTTCTGTTTCTGTGACAGTTCTGATTCTGGAGTTCTACTGAATCATTGACAGCCATGGCAACATGATGGGAAAGGAGACAGCAGTACCATGCTATTGGAGCTGTGAAGCAGAGAAACTGTTGCTGCTTGAGTTGATTATAGCTGGAAAAAAAACCTTGTCACAATAAAAATACGCTGACAACCAGAAACAAACCGTCTTTCTAGTCCCCTTGGGCCAATCAGTTACACTGCTTGTGACTAAAACACATTGACCATCTTGAAAGGAACAGCACTGTCAAATTGAGTGTTTTGGACATAGCAGTTTTGTTATCTTTGTTCTCCTTTTTAACTGCCTCTGAAATTTTATTTTGATGCTGTATCTTTTTCTGTTTTAAACTGTGTCTGTCTTCATGATGATTGAGGTCTTCACTTTATATTATATTGGATTATGTTTGCAATATATTTCAGAATCCTTCAAAATGAGAAATGTTACAGTAGAACTATTGTTTATCCCAGTTTTAATGGCTTTACTATTATTAAAAAATAAAGTGAAGCCAAACTATAATCTGTACATTTTATCGGGAAAAAAAAAAAGAGTGTAACTTTTAAAAAAAATCAAGCACCTGTTTCATAATGATACAGCTCATATTTGAGTTTTCTGTAATCCATTTAATGATTTTCACTGGTTATAATTCAGTTACTTTTAATTAATTTGTAATGCTTTAATTTTTTTTTAATAAATTTCCTCTGCAATATGTTATTTTCCAATATTCTTATATTGTATGTGCTTTGTTTTGAACCTGACTGTTTTCTGGAAGCATAATTATCTACTCTATAGAATCTAAGGAAAAAAAAACAAAATAACTAAACAAACAAAAAATCAAAACTCAGAGAAACAAACAAGAAAACACCCAAACCTGCTCTCAAAAAAATCAACACCTCAGCATATGCATATGCAACAACTGTCTGTCTTTTTCACTGTAAATTATCACAAATTCTGCTGCAGTTAGAATACCAAATGTATTCTTGAATAAGAACATTTTCCACATCCCAGTAGAATATGTCGTTATTGTTCTAATATATCCCCCCCTCATTGGTAGACAAGAGGGTGTTTCTTTCAGATCTATCTGTTCTCTGACTTCTTTTTTTGTGTGTGTATATATTGTTGTCTTCAGCATTAGCTGCTGAATCCATCATATGTATTCTTTCACCTGACCAATGTCTTTTTCCTGCTTCATATCCAGTATAATGTTACCTGCAAAGAGTAATTTAAAATATGTATATACATTTACCAAATCTGTATTCCACCGACCTGTGGCAAATGAAGGAGGCTGTAAACTCCCATAACAAGGCCGAAACACATCACATAGACAGTCTCCTACTCCAGATTAATATTCTACAGAACATTAAAATTAGCTTAAATTATCTCACGACTACCACTTTCAACACAAAATACTTAAATCTAATTGAGACCTCTAATCTGAAGAATAGGAAGTCAACATGAAATAAATATCAAAAAAGGATATGTTTTTAAAAAAATAGCAAGAAAAAGTATTCTGTTAAAATTTAATTTGAAATCTGTGCAGATTTCTGACAATGCTCAGATAGTTGTTGTTCCATGAACATGACTGTGGTCTCAGGGCCATCCTGACACAGGTAACAGAATCTTAAGGAATTCTCTGGCATTTATCTTTGCATTCCCTGCTAAATTGAATTTTCCCTTCCCAGATGAACATTCTACTGGAATGTACAGATTTCTCTTGTCTTTGTTATACATGTGTTACTATGAAAATTAGAAAAATAAAGTATATAGAGTTCAGTAAATGTAAATAGTATGCTAAAAGGTAGGAGTGAATTGAAAGCCTCAAGAACCAGATTAAAGGCCTGAATGACAGAGCAAGTGTTTAGAAGCAGTTTCATCTATGTTGCACATTTTGTGGCCTGAAGGAGTGGTACAGAGTCAGAACACAGAAAATGGTCACAGCATGTGAGAAAGAGCAGTGAGTGCTCTGGGATTTTATAGTGTGAAAATAATGTAAGAAATGGGATTTCGGAACATTACTAAGAATGAAATAATGAGATTTGGGAAGGCTTAGGGAAAGAAAATCAGAAAGCAAAAAATAACCGTAAGATTTTGAGGTGAATGACAGGGTGACTAGTTAGTTGTGTAAGATGATAGGAAAGTGCCAAAGAAGATGATTGTGGAAGAAAGATTCAAAAGAAAAGAACAGACTAGCAGCAGGATTTCCTGAGGATGTATCCTAGACAGGGAGAAACAGGATACTGGGCAGTCTAGATAGTGAGAGTTAAGGAAATATAATAGTGACTGAAAAAATTCAGTCAACACCCTGAGAGAAAGTGAATGGGAAGAAGATCCACAGAAGATATAATGAAAGGAATAATCATTGAAAAAGGACATAAATGACATAGCAGAAGGCAAAGTAGAGAAGATCTCCAGATTAGACTGCAAAAGTTAAAGACCAAGAGGGTCTGTGGAAAACAGACTCTTAGAGCTTAAAACAAGTGATCAGCAATACTTGTAGGGGCAGTGTCATTGATCAAAGTTTCACACTGGAGTGGGAAGTATGGAAAATCAAAGACAGTGAAAAAAGACATCTCCAAAACATAACGTGTCCTGTAAGAAAGAATACATACAGCTAAAACATTTACTGACTTGGCTGATGAAAAAATCAATACAGCAGGTGGTGATTTCAGGATGAGAAGCTGAGACTCATCTGACTTTACTGCCTGTATTTACTTGAGTATTACTGCAGTATTCACTTGAGCACATAGGAAAAGAGAGAAGTCTCACCAGTAGATTTTCTTCTGTCTGTGTGTTGCAGCCACAATGGCAGTGTTGTTAACAGATGTCCCCCAAACATTTTAGCATCCTTGTATTAAGAGGTCCTAGTAAAAACAGGCAACATGTGGAAATAAAAATCAAAGGTAATTGGAATAAACCATGTGTCTAGAGTGAACTAGAATTGACCCAGCCTGCCAAAGTGAAATACAATAAGGTGCAGTGCTATGCAAGTTGAAAAGCTAGTTAAAAATTAGATCTGATTCTTAAAAAAACACTAAAAGAGAAAAAGCATGAGAGAAAAAAAAAAGAAATAGAAAAAGAAATATGTTTTCAAGACAAGTACAAAACAGCTTAAAATTTCAAAGAGAACAAGAAAATCATGGAGTATCAGAACACCTCCTACCCACAGTCATTTCAGAGAAAGGAAAATAAACTGGTTAGAAAACCAGCCTACAGGGATTAGGTAGGTATACTTAGTTTTAAGTATGTATTCAGTATAAATGAAGTTAAAATCCAGATCACAGTAATATATTTGGTTGGATCACCTAAAAAATACAGGTGTCCATATTGGATATCAGTTCTTTATCTCTGAAAAGTTACTTTTTTTTGCACATGATGTAGCAATATGAGTGGTGAAAACATAGGAAAACAGGTCCTTTGTCATGGAATGTGATACATTCAGATGTGGCATAATCCTTCTGTTTATTATCTAATATGACTTTCTCTTGCCTGGGCTGCAAGAAAAGACTTTTGTTTTGCATAAGTCTTGACATTCTTGTAGGCATGGACCAGGTAAATCTAGCTTCTGGTTTCTATTCTCAGTCAACTCCAGTCAGATTCTGAAAGAGACCATTCTATAGAATGATAATCCAATTAAATCTGTGCCAAAAGTGGTCTAGGTGTACAGTGGATCAGAATTGAGGGACTGTTTTCTACTTTCATCATGGTTGTGCTGTGTAGCCTTTGAGAATCTTTTACCTTTTATTTTATCATAGTTCGTTTTCTCCATATTGTGTTCTCTGTGTTTATATGACAAATAGCTTGGAGCAGGGACTGTCTTTTATTCTGTATTTGCATAGATCTTAATAAAATGGGTTCCCAGCACTGAGTTTCTAAGCGTAACTTTGTCCTCAGTAACCACTAGGAGCCCTTCTGATAAGATTCTGACGTTATAAAATGTGAATATCAATTCTGATTCAATACAAATCTCAAACCTTAACCTTGATTCACTTTGGATATTTTACTGCCATTTCAGCCAATCTTTACTTATGAATAAGTACTTCAGTTAGAAACAGATGCAAAATAAATGCCATTATTTTTATTAGCTTTTCTCCTTCTATCCTGAAGGAGCTTTAAGGAAAAAAAAAGCACATGTGTAGAGATAATGGGAGCTATTATTAAGCTCCCGTGGTTATCTGTTCAATTTCCAAATCCTTAAATAAAATAATTGAATTGTGTGGCTCTTTCCCACTCTTTCCCCAATAATATCTGTAAGGAAAAGAAATGGTCACCCCAAACCACCTTGCAAAACAGAGCTTTATATGTCTATTTTACTAGCCTAATGCCTGATTACAGGAAACTAGGTCTTTGCTTATAAACTCAGTATACATAAGATGTTTATTACTATATAGTTCAGTAAAGCCACATATTCACGGTTATAACACAAAAAACAATATATGCCTGCCCTTAGACTTTTTGTGCTCCTTCACCATGCTGAGGGGAATGATAATGTTTATTCGGGTCCATTCTTGGGAGCATTGTGGGATTGAATTGGTTTGTGTTACTGTTTTTCAGTGATCAAAACACTTGTACCTTCAATAGTCTTTCAGCTTAATTTGGCAAAGTGACAAATGACTACGTATGCCATCCTGAGCATTTGAGGTTTGTACCTTACAAAAAGTACATTCGACAGAACATTAGTTTCGGGCACCAAAAAAACCAAACCAAACCAAACCAAACCAAACCAAACCAAAAAAACAACAGAAACAACAACAAAAAAGGTTTAAATTCAAGAAATGCATCTTCAAAAAGAAAGGCTATAAAGGAAAAGCATTTCATGTGGTCAGTGTCAAACCTAAAACACTGACTTTTTATTCAAGCACTGCTTTTACACTTAAATTAATCCAATACAGAAATTAAAACAATCAATGAAAGAAAAAATCTAAAACCGCATGAAAGCAATTTAGCTGAAGCTTTTTTTTTTTTTTTTAAATTCTGCTAAATTTTGAAAACCATGCCATACCTAAAAAAAAACCAGCCCCACTTCTATTTACACACCACAGTGATAATGACTACGGACCAGCTGCTTGCTTATGATTGGCTCTGATTTCGGTTAATAATAGCTCTGTAACTCACACAGCATACGCACGCTGCAAAAGTAAAAATAAAAACCAGAATTAAATGTAGAGAAGGCCCAGATTTCCCCGAGGCGCCCTGTGCCGCCCGCAGGGCTGTTCCGCCCCGGGCCGGGCCCGCGAGCCGGGAGTCCCGGCGGGCGTTGCCTGG
>VZRX01002002.1:0-71399 GCA_013398075.1 Notiomystis cincta
ACACCTGTCCAAACTGCAACACTAACTCAGTAGGGAGAGAAAATGAAATCGTCAAAATACTCCCCTGATGTGCCCTGCAGCTTGTAAAGACAATCACCTGTTCAAAGGGGTGATTTCTGTGGTAGAGGAAAGATGTGTAGATGAGTGATAGACAAAATAGCTGCAGGTTTGATTTAGTCCCCAGATTTTTCATTACAGTCAATTCCATATAATTTAACTTCACTCTTTCTCTGCTCTACATGCCTTTTCTGTCATGCTTGGCACCACACTTTCCACTCAAAATGCCAGTTTAATGCTAGCTGGACACACAGTAACCACCCTTCACAGGCTATTGAAGCACATAGAAAAGCAGAGATGAAGTTTGTCATTGATTGGATCTAGAAATTGAAACAACCCCTTGAACCTGACATATAAATATAGTCACTCAGCTTTTAACCCTGCACCCCATTACCTCATCATATTTTACCATGAAGGAAACATATTCTATAATGTATTCTTTGTCAGATGCAGCCCGCACCCTTATGTAAACTGCATTTTCAGTCCTCTTCCCGCGCAGATGCATTCCTCAACAGGCATTCCTCAGACATGCCAGTTAACGCTTTACTGCTTAGAAAATCTATTGGATTAACACAATTACAGTAAAAGCGCGGGACAAAATAAATATTCCCCAAAGAACCTTTAGGAGGATTTTGCCATTTCTTGGTTAGTAAGAGATGATCCCTCAACAGACACCAGGCTGACCCTGCTTTCGTTTCTCTTATTTCATCTGTCCCAATGGAGCAAGAAAAATATATCACTGTGTAGGCAGCAGGAGACTGAGTAGCCTGGTATTATCTGTACTTTTTGATTCAGTCTGCAGGGAAAGCTGAGAGTCAGGGGAAGAATCAGGGAACTCTGTGTTCAGCCAAATTCCAAAGCCTTTGGTGTTTGGCCAGATTTACAAAACTTAATTGTATGTTTGTATTGTGTGTTGCAATACCTCAGAGATTTGCAAAACGGTTCTTGTGGATCCCTTTTGGGTGCTCAGCTCCTCCAGACATCCCCACTAAAGATGTGCACAGCTTCCATGCTCATGGTACAGTGTCCAGTGTCCGCACACTCACTGATATGGTGATCCCTTACCTGTCTAGTCATCCCAAGGGAAACAGAGAGGGAGGATGAGTTGCTCAGTTGGTCAGCCTCCAGCTGTTCTGAGGCATGTTTTTTCCTGGGTGTTGGCATCAACTTCTGCTTCCCCAGCAGAGACATAGCAGAAGTGGATAGGAGCTCATCATACCTGCCTCAGTGTTCTCTTCCAAGGTGCCCTGAGGCAACTTCAACCATTTTTGTTGTTCATTGTTAGAATTTTCCTTTGAATCTTGTTGCAGCGGATGGCAAGGCTGCTTTTTCCTTGTAGAGGCACCACTGATTTTTTTTTTCCCCCACCCCTCTTAACGTCTCGGTCCAGTTGAGTCATTCAAGCTTGGAAATCTCCAGTGGGTTTGGATCTGAATGTGAATGGATTGATCTGTGCTACTGCCAATACTTCTTCAGGGGATAAGGGGCAGAGAGAAAAGGGAAAAAAAATTAAGGCAAACAATTTATAGCACTCCAGATGTCAGAGAAATGAACATAAAAGTGCAGATGCCTTATAGTCAGGCAGACTGCTCAAATATATGCAAATGGGTGACAAGTTTATGTGAATATGATTGAAAAAAAGAAAAAGCAAAGGAAAAATGCTTACATAGTCCTGTTCTCATTGCTGTATGTCTTGGACATTGGGTTTGGTGGAAGTCACAATTGTGTGATGACCCAAAGAAAGACAAAGTGCTGGTAAAAGTGGCCAGTTGTATAGACTTTGATTGGTCTTAATGTTCTTGGACATACCATTAAAGTAACATAAATTCATACTTTCTAAGTTATGGGGCCTATTGATTAAGCTTTTCCTTGCACAGCACTATTTAGATTATTCTGCAAATCATCTTCATGGCTAGCTGTGAGAGATGGCTACAGTGTCTTCAGTCAGGATGGTGTAAATGTATGGATTTAAGTGAGAGCAGATGTACTTGCATGTACATTTCACATATGAGCTTCTCAATTGTTTGGGGGTAACAAAACAATTCTTTCTGTCAAATGTGCTTCCAGCTTGTGAATTAATTATATCTGCCTTCCTGTAAACTGTTAAAGAGCAGCTGGTCTTCCTGACATTTTTATTAGCATGCAAAGAAGCTTCTCCAAAGCATGAAATTCCAAAAGGAAAAGCCTCTGGCTAAGTTCTACCATGGGTATGGAATTCAGTAGTGTCTGTCTGCAGCCAGGTGAAGGAAAGAGCCAATAGTTATCTAAGGCATCCCTCTGTACAGAACCTTGATTGACTTTCTATGCCTTTTTGCTGTTGGATAAAAGCAACTTAAAATTATAGTGGTAGGCAGCCATCACGTTAAGGAAAACTGATACAGTCTGGATAATCTGCTGTGAAACAGCTTGTGTGGGTCTGTGTCCAAACCCCACGTCTTTAAATAACATTTCAAACCAACTAGATTTTCTGGATTCATTTACTTAAAATGCAGAAGAGATTTTTGGATGGCAACTGCTATTAGCATTACTTAGCATTGCTCGGGTGTGTTCTTTGTTCATTTGTGCAGGAAAAGACCTACCGTATCCATAGTCCCATGCTGCAATACTAGAACCTTTTAAAAAGTTATTAAACAGGTTGTAAAATCCCCTTTAAAAATATGCTTCGATTTGTACAGTTTTTAGGAATGGCAGAGAGCAAAACCACATCCTTACCCTCATTAAACTCCTAAACACCCCTGCCACCCCCACACCCCCCTATGCCAAAGCCTTAATTTACAATATCTTGGTTTTACTATATAGAAAAGGTGAGAAAAACAATACAAGTTATACAGCACACTTACAAATACCAGCTTATATGAGCTAACACTGGCAGTTAACATCTTAGATTTTTCTCACCAATAAGCTACATCTGCAGAACTTATGAGTTGGGTTTTATAAAGTTCACAATTCAAGAATGTCTCTGTGCTAAAGGGCTTTGGCTTTCAAGCTCAGGGCAAATTTTATATGCTACAATCTGTAACCATCTTTGTTTCTAGAGAAGCATATGCATGGATCATGGATTAAAACATTTTACTATATGCCATGTGGGTTTTGTTATCTGAATAGATCATATCCTAAACAGGTCAGTTGCCTCTGATTTAAACACATGGAGAATGGGAAACAGCATTTATTCATGCAGTGGGTTTATCATGTGGTACTGCAGCTATTCTTCACTCCCAGCCACTACCCAAAAGGGAGAGCAGGATGCTGGGCATCCGAAATCAACATCAAATCTAATCCCACTTCATTTCAATAGATGCAAGTGTTGGTATAAAGAAATAAGTCTCAGCAGTCGCTGTGAGGAGGCATTATATATGAGGCATTATATATGGCATTATAAGGGAGTTTGATGTAGTGCTCTCTCTTGTTCTTCCTGTTTGCAAGATCATCTCTCTGATGAAAGCTTGCCTGTACACCAAGAACCAATGAGAGTGTGGTATAACTGCACCCAAAAGATAGAATGTTGGGCATTCCTGGACACTCTAGGCATCTCTGCAGATGCTAAAGTGCATTGTGATTGTGTACAATGGAAAACACAAAACGTGTAAGTATTTGGAAATCAGAGGGCAAAGAGAAGAATAAGTAGGTATAATGTCTGTGAATGGAAACAGTTACCTCTATAGGACAAAGCCAGGAGGGGTAGTATTACTACTACATATTTATTGTTACAATTAGCTGCTATTAAATGTGTTTCAGTATTGTATTATTGTTTTCAGTGAGACCAAACTGACTATTATATAGCTGTGCAACATTTTCCCAAGGGAAAGCTATTTACTGATTTGCTTAAATCTCTATTGAACAAAGCAGTGGAAAATATTTTGTAGGAAGTAATCATCCATTGGCAGGAGGCTGGAATAGGTTACATAATAGCGATCGTATTTCTGTGACAGTGAATGATTCTGTTTATACAATATTCATTGCTGGTCATGTACCCTAGACTTTGTTTATTTTTGTCTCATTTCAAAATGATAAGGAGATAAATTCAGGTTACATTTTTGCCCAAGCATTCTAGAAAATGGTTCAGTGTCGCTTGTCTAAATTTGTGCATGGCACTATCAACATGCACACAAAATATTGCTTCTCCTGGATACAGATGTGTTTTTCTGCACTGAATTCTTTACAGATTGTAATATATATCTATAAAAAAAGGGAGAAGGGAGAGGGTCTTGGGAGTTATGCACTGATCAGTGTAGCCTTGATATCTTAAAAGGTATTAGATATTAGAACAAATTATTAAGCAGTCCATGTGTAAGCACCATCCAGATAAAAAGGTGATAAAAAAGAAGAGTCAACTCATATTTGTCAAGAATAAATGATGTTAAACCAATCTGATTTCCTTCCTTCCCAGGGAAACTGGCTTAGTGGATAAGGCGGAAATGGTAAATGTGTTACATCTTGACTTAAGCCAGGATTTTTTGACACCATGGGAGATTATATGCTCTCATGTAAACTGGAGAAATTTTGCCTGGATAATAGGGGACGGCTGCTTCTTTAAAAATCCCTCGCTGAGAAAACAGTTAGCAGTGATGCCCTGCTAGAAGAAGAATTCACTTTTACTCTTTAAGAGGATTAATTTTGGGCCTGGTTCCCATCAATATTTTCAACAGTGGCTTGAGTGATGGGATAGAAAGTGAATATGTAAAATTTAGACCAAAGATACAGGATTAGAAGAACAAATGAACATGATACATTGGGGAAAAAATATATCAGTATGAAGGCACTCAGATTATAGAACTGCAAAATAGTATGTGTCAGAGAATCTGTCACAGGTACTTGGCAGCAGGAGAGAAGATGGAGCTTTAGTGCCTGGAAAATGGAACAGGAATAAAAGATGAGATATTAACAAAGCAACTCTTAAGTGTGTAAGACATCTCTGTCCTGTGGCAAGAAGTCAGCAGCTGGATTTTTGGACCTATGTTTTTACACTTCTTTTTAAAGTGATGCAGACAAGTGGGATGTAATCTAGAAGAATGACCCAAATGATTTGAGACTTAGAAAATATGATTTGTGCTGAAAGATTGAACGATTTGTGTGTGTTTGTCTAGCAAAGGTATGTCTGAGGAAGGGTATAAGTCTTGTAGGCAACTGCTATTAGAAAGGGGATGCAGATCTATCAGTCACCATGGCTGTGGAGCGTAGGATCACAAGCACTATATTTTCACACATGTTTAATAGAAGGCTCTCTGTAAAAACTAAGCTGAACTCAGATTTAGCAGATCAGTGCTTTACTTGTTCAGGCACGTGGAAAGTGTATCACACACTTACTTCTCAACAGTGCTGCTGACCCTGATCTGTGCTTGTTGCTCTCTGCCCAGATTGCCATTGTGTCTCTGTATTTAATTTGATATCTATAGGTGTAGTGTGTCTTACATTCAGCTGTCAGTGTTTTCAAAGGGGTGGAATTACCTAAGGCGTAGATTAACCTATGGTGTAGATTAAAGATGTGAAAAAAATCCAGAGACTGGCTTCACCAGTAGCAAAACAAAGCTTTTTGTTTAAAAAATATCTATATGGATAGGATTGTTAATCACTGGAATAGGTTACCCAGGGATGTTGCAGACTCTCTTCTGAAGGTTTTGAGAAGTTTGATGGACATATGTCATGGCTGCAAATAAACATGCTACTGCTTCTAGGTAACAAGGTAGTCTGGATGCCCTCTTAAGACTCCTTTTAGTCTGACGTCTGTATGATTTCTGTGACATAATGTTTTGCAACAATATAATGTATTTTATATCCCTGCAAAAAAAAAGCACAGAACTGACATAATCCAGGCAGTTTTGCTTTATGTTCAGAGATGAAAATGTATGTATACATTCATAAAAGTCTCAGGAAAATAAATGCCTGATTTGACTTTAAATAGAAATGAACAGGGAAAGAATGATATGCTGAATAATGACCCTGCAAAAAAAAACTAGCTCAGTTCATCAGTACTAACTATCACAGGGCATTGATTATCTATCATGTCTAGTTTGTGTGATAATGTAAGAATTTAAATTGTAGCCTCACCCAGAACAAACACAGATGCGTTTTCTCTAGGTGTTAATCTCCCAAAGGCCCACAGTCTTGTAATGTAAACAGACCTTGGAGCCCCAGCCTGGTTCACTCTGTATCAAATAAGCCGTATTAATATCCTGGGTCAAAACTTCCTTCAGGCAGCCTGAGGGCAGCAGCCATCCAAATCCATGTGCACTGACACCTTCCCAGCGACAAGCCTCTCTGTGCTGGACCCTTGATTTATGACTTGTATGTTTTCTATTTGTGAGAAATGCAGTGTTTATTTGACACATGAGGCTTCTGATAACTCTGCTGTTGTTAAACTTCATCCTGCTTCTGCAGGGCATGCTTACCCTGCCCCTCAAAAAACATAGGAGGGAATGAAGCGGAAAGTTGCAAGGAAAACTAATTACACTCCTTAAAATACAGCTTTGAGAAAGGGCTTTGGGATCAAGACTTCTAATTCCAGCCCCTACTCTTTGCATTTTCTCTGTACTAGAGAAGCTTGACCTGGCAGTGGTGAAATTAATAAAACATTGGTGTGAAACCATTCATTTTTTTTTCCTCCTGGTTCACTACCACACAGCCTCAGGCTCTTAAATTGGAGTATATGCCTACTAAATCAGTGACTGGGGGTGATCGCTCCAGGTGCCCTCCAGCTCTTCCAGGAAGGCTCCTTCTGTTGCTTCCATGCTGGCTGTAGGAATTATCTTGGGTGCTGCTGGAACCTGTTTTGGGAGGGTAGCTGTATTCTGGTGTCTCGCCTTGTTTGTGCTGCGAGTGGCCTCTGAAGGCAGAAAGGCAGAGGGCAGTCTTTGTCTTCTCTGCACAAGGCCTGAGAGGCTGTTAATACATGGCACATGTCCACGGAAGACAATAGCTACATGAGAGATGGCTGCACCCCATGGGTGGCCTTTCAGGAGCAGGGAGATTTTGAAAGAAAAGTGCTGCTGTGCCCAACTTCCCTTGTGTGCGTGCTGCTACCAGAAGCTCCCCCTATGAATCCCTTTTCTTCAGAGCCAAAGCCAAATCCTGCTGCAGTCCATAACCAGAGAAGTGTCCTGCTGACTTCTACAGGAGACTTGTCTGAGGGTGGCATGAAATGGCTCCCAAGCAGCAAATCCTTTCAGCTCCCTTCCTCTGAATGCTGTGGTTTAGCTCCACTGCTAGTCTGGAATATGACCCCATCCCTGGTTAACCCTTGGAGATCTGCTAGTCCTGGTGGTGGCTCCTCTGTCTATGGCTGTGGTGGCAAGAGAGGGATTGCTTCAGGGTTCAGTACTAAATGTGAAGTGTTGTCGACTTTCTCTATTTATCGTAGCAATTCTTTGTTGTTATATTGAGTCTTTGTTCATAATACAGAGTGCTTATAAGCCCTGAAGAAACTCCAAGTCCTGCCTAAAGATAGTTTCTATGAATTTTAAGGAAAATTATTGAAAGATTTGACCCAAAGAAAAGCTTGCACTCATTTTTTATGGTTATTTTTGGCACTGCTTGTCTGACTTTGAGATACATGAAATGTCATCTCTAGTTCTCATGGCTTCAGTGAAGGACTGCGAGCATTTGGGAAGCAAGTTACTGTCTGTTAGGTTTCAGCTGGAATAATGTATTAAATTTTCAGACTAGACTTTCTTCAAGCACAGCATTGACAGCCTGCTCAACTCATAGTACTTGGCCTTGATGGATATTTACCAAAGTAACACATCTTAAACAATTTAACAAAAATGGAAACAAGCAAAAACCTCAAAAGAAAATACTATTCTGACAGATTGGTAGTTACTGTCCTGGTGTGAGGGAATTTTCCCCTTCCTCCTCCCCACAGTGTTTTTTTCCCCAGGACCTTTGCTATTACATCCCAAAAATTTCCAGCCTTCTAATACATGAAGGTATAAACAAATAGAAATAAGGAAAAATAAAAGGCAAGAGCTTGATGTGTTTTCAGTTGTACATTGCTCCTAATGAAAGTCATGTGTGCAAAAACCTCAGTTATTTTGTCCTGGCTTACTGAAATTAAACAAAGAATGATACCTATTTATAATCCTGAGAGTTCTGCCAGTAATATATTTTATCACTATGGTTGCAAAAAACCAAATAGCCACTAAGGAAGTATTTTTCATAAAAATGAATGAGCATGGAGAGTTCCATGGAAAGAGTTGCTGCTTGTGGTGGAGTAGTGGGGAAATGTGAAGCAAGTCGGGAGAAGTAGTTAAAAGCAAAAAGGGATTTTAGTTTTATTATGGTGTTGATATTTACTGTTCCCTTTCATTTCATCAGCTTGGATTGCAATAACCTTCTGTTATTTACATAGTCTAGTTTTTCCTACTGTAGTTTCAGCAGGGAAGAAAAGTGGGATATTTAAAATAATTTTGTTTATTTGTAATTAGAAAGCAAGTAACTTAATTTCTTTTTCTTGAATTGAATTGATTGCATTTAATAAATACAACAGAGGGCTTACCAAAGTGTTCTCAAAGTAACACAAACCACATGTACCATCCCACAAAGAAAGGACATCAAAATTGAATTTTTGAATGGTTTTATGTAGATTAATTTATTGTGGTTAAATGCAACCAGACTCCTTTTCTGCTGCCCCATTGTGTTCAGAGCTCACCAGTTGACATTAACTGCAGAGTATGGTCCCTAGAAGGGAGTGGCTGGAACACCAAAATCATGATGGAGTGAGACTATAGATGAGACCAAACCAAGAATCCATCCTCAAACTCTACCTGATCCAAAAAATGCCTATTGCAGGCAATATGCGATGTGTGACAGGTCTGAAAAATGTAACAGCAAGATTCAGACTTGGTGCTCATCCATTTCAAGGAGCATGCACAGAGTTCCTCGGTGGTGGCAGCTATTTTGGGAAGACTTCTGCAAGCTGTTTGAAAAGTGAGACTCCAATCTTTACCAGGGTATTCAGGGTATGAGCAGCACTCATCACCAGTGGTAATAAGCCTGAAGGTGTGGTGTTCAAATCCTGTTTGTCACACCTTCAAGGACTCTAGATGAAATTTTCTTTACACTTGTCATTTCCTAAAGAAAAGAAAAAAAGTTATTTATTCCTAGGGAGGGAAAATGTTAAAAGATATTTGCAGGATTATACCTTTTGTTTTAGGTGCTGCACATCTTGCAGATGTGAAAAGCTGGTTTGGGTCTGGCATCTTCCATAACCCTACATTAGTACTTGTCTATCATATCAGGTGTGTAAAACTAGTCTGCCTATTATGCAGTGAACTGTGATTGAATCCTTTATTTATGACTTCTGCCCCACATTGCATTAATTAGAATGCAAATTAAGTGTTTCCTGGAAGGCTGCTGTTTACTTCTGGCATACTTTACATGTTTCATTAGTCTTAGGACCCTGACAGTTAAGTTATGTCAATTTAACAAGTTATCAGTCAGCAGAGCTGCTGTAATTGTATGTACACACACACATAGGCATTGAGGGCTGCAACGGGATGCAGACTTGGGTTTGCCTTCAGTGAAAGGCATTTAAGAAATATTGTCTTGTCTGAGCTACTGGGCTCAGCTAATCAGAGGTGAACTTTTTCCAACAGCATAGCTTGATCTTGTGTGTGAGCCTTTAATTTACACCAGTGCTTCTGAATTTGACTTTATAAGGTGTTTTTAACTGAGAACCTCAGTTTTTGCTAGAGAGCAGGTTATTTGGCCGCTGCATTTGATAGTAACTGAACAGTCTGTATCTCTGAGTAGTAGGACATGAGCATCATAGAATGATTTGGGTTGGTAGGGACCTCAAAGGTAATCTGGTTCTAATCCTCCTGCCATGGGCAGGGATGCCATCCACTAGACTGGGTTGTTCAAAGACCCATTCAACCCAGCCTTGAACACTTCCAGGCACAGGGCATCCACAAACCTCTCTGGGCAACCTGTTCCTCTGCTTCACCACCCTCTGAGTAATAAATTTCTTCCTAACATCTAATTTAATCCTACTCTCTTCCAGTTTAAAACCACTGCCCCTAGTCCTGTCGCTATTTTCCCATATAAAATATCCCCTTCCCTTCTTTTCATAAGCCCCCCTATAGGTACTGGAAGGCTACAATCAGGTCTCCTTGGAGCCTCCTCTTCTCCAGGCCGAACAACCCCAGTCTCAGCCTGACTTCATAAGAGAGGTATTCTATCCCTCTGTTCATCTTCAGTGTGATCTCCTCTGAACTCAGTCCAGCAGATCCTCATCTTTCTTGTGCTAATTGACCCTGTTAAGGACCTCATTGATGTGGATTGTGACTGAACAGACCACAAATTACAGAGGTTTTTTTTTCTCTTTTAACCAAGCAGTTTAGCACAGTCTGCATTTTCATGTGTGTCCCTGTTTACCAGCCTTTAGGAGCTGACACTTACTTGAGTAAAGTGGCTGTGTTCAGTGCCTCTCTAGGCTGAGAGCATCTGCTGAAGTTTGGCAGTGTGCGAGGTTCCTTCACCTTCCTGGCACAAACCTACAGAAATTTGTGAGGACTGATGTCCTGTGTGGAGCAGAGCTTCTCTAGTCTCTGCTTGCCTATAAGGTGGTGGGTCTGGAGGGGAAGCCACATGAGGAGCGGCTTAGGTCACCCTAACCCTAACCCTAACCCCTAACCCTAACCTGTTCAGCCTGGAGAAGAGAAGACTGAGGGGACACCTCACAGCAGTCTGCAACTTCCTTTTGAGGGGAAGAGCAGGGACAGACACTGATCTCTTTTCTGTGGTGACCAGTGACAGGACCTGGAAGGAATGGCCTGAAGTTGCGTCAGGGGAAGTTTAGGTGTCATTTTAGGGAAAGGTTCTTCACCCAGAGGATGTTTGGGCACTGGAACATGCTTTGCAGAGAAGTGATTGCAGCCCCAAGCCTGACAGAGCTCAGGAATCCTTTGGACAGTGCTCTTTGTGCACATGGTGTGATTCTTGGGGTAACCTGTGCAGTGCCAGGAGTTGGACTGTGAATATCGTGATGGGTCCCTTCCAACTCAGGATGTTCCATGACTCTATCATTCTCTAGCTGTGCAAAGTTGAAAGGTTACACTTTCTGTTTCGTAAAATATTGGGAATTATGTCACTTTGGAGGAAAATCTATTTTGAGGGCATGGTTAAAAAGTGAAAATGGTGATGGTGCTGGATTGATGGTTGGACTTAAGGATCTTAAAGGTCTTTTCCAACCTTAATGATTCTGTGATTCGAAAATAACCACTACTTTCTTAACCTTTCAAGGTGCTGTGATGAAAGACATCTCTCTGACTGTTTTTGAACCCCAGAGGAAGAATTTTCACGCAAGAAAGAGCTTACACCAAAGTAATGAAGAATTTGGCCCCTGGCACTGTTATTTTCCTCGGCTCCCACAGTGACAGAAGGGGGTGGAGGGAAGTAACCTATCCCATTTCTGTTTGAAAATATTTAGCTTGAGTGATGTGAAGATTTCAGTAGATCTGTGACAAGATCAAAGACTATAAATTATTTAACAGTGGTTCTACTTTTGTGGAATTATTTAAAGTATCATAATTGCAGCTCAGCTTCCCAGCCTTCATTTTCAAGTCTGGAATTCTGTTGGGAACTATCATAATCACTGAAGAGTATAATATTACAGGCTGGGTATAAAAATATCTTTTTAATGACTAGCAAATTAGTGAAATGTCTTGACCTAAATCTACACCAAACAGAAGACAGTGTTTTTATGGAGGGGTAAGAAAGACTAAATTGTCACCACATTGTTATTCTTGTTAAATTCTCCACTACTTAAAATGTCAGTTGATTAGATAAAATTTGTAACACTGTGCATCAAGGCAAGTGATGAAGGGCTGTGTGTTACATAGTATCTTGGCATTTCTGCACTTTTGTTTTGCTTTTCATGGTAGCATGCACATTCTGTGACTTAAACTTGGAAAAATAAAGGCTATTCATTACTTTAGTACCCTGTGAACAATAGAGATCATGAAAGGCATTGCAGGGAACTCCTCTGTGTGTTGGCTCTTCAAGAAGCAAGATGAACCCTTGGAGGGTTTTCTCATAGGCTTCAAGTAATTGTTGTGTGCATGATCTGCCTGGCTAAACTCTTTGTGTCTGACTTAAGTAAGATCTAGAAGAGACAGGAATGTCTCACTCCATACCATGTGATTCATAGTGTTAACTACGTTTCTGTTAGCATAGAAACAGGAATTTATTCTCCAAATTCTGGTTTGCAAATGACTTAAAAGAAACTGAGCCCTTGTGTTCCTGTGTGCAGTCAGTTTTCAGTGGCAAAATCCTCAGTTTGATGAATTTTGACCATATAGTGAAGATACCATGCAGATCTCTGCAGATGAAGACTCTATTTCCAATTAACGTTGCCAATTTTCACTGTGATTTGGGGCAAGTCACTGGCCTTTCTGTTCTTCATTGCCCCCAAGTCTAGCCAGAAGTGATAACAGCGACTGGTTTACATGCTAAGCATTATGGTGCTGCAGCTGCATTTGCAGTGCAGAGTCTCTGTAATGAGGGACAGAAATAAGAGTGGTGCAGGCAGGCTGTCTGCATTTTGCTGTGGTGGCAGGTACAATAGATATTTCTGGGGCTGAGACCACCTCAGTGTCCTGAATTCACCGAACTCCTTGTGCAATGAGGCTGCAGTCTGTAACTCTGAGCACCAAAGTGAGGAATAGGAGCCCAGAGATAACATAAGGCAGGAACTGAGGTGGTCTCCATTCCTGCCTTTCTCTCCACATGGCCAGGGCCCATGGTGCTCTGCATTGCAAAGACAAATGACAAATTTGTTCAGCACCTAGCTGCAATGAATGTGATTAGTCTTTAATTAATATTAATTAAAGCATAAAGCATGCATGAGCATGAAGGAGTTTCATAAATTAAATGGAAAAGACTGTTATCTTGGGAATTTGTATCCTGGTAGGACTTGTGTAGCAGGTTGGAAGCCATCTACAGCAAGGTTACACTCAGTACCTTCATGGATTGTGGATGCATGTCAGATGTGGAATGTTCTCCCAGAAGACAAACACAATGTGAACAATCGTTTTTACTGGCAAATGTCATCTGTTAGATATCAGCCTAATTTTCTCCAGTGACACAAAGCAGACTTCACCCTTGCTGTGTTGAGCATTTAGTTTGGCTGTGCACAACCTAGGGCTCTGGCTCAGCTACTCTTTCAGGCTGCGTGTTGACATACACTGGGGATCTGGAGTCTCCAAGGCGTTTAAGCAAGATTGTATCATGATGCAGCCATTTCTTTCACTTCTCCCCACTGAATTACATCCTCCTACTCCTTGAAAGTACAGTAGAAATATGTTACTTGAGGAGTTTGCTCATTTTGTTACCATTTCTTGCTGTCTAGTTTTGCTGAAGTTGTGCTGACAGACCAGGAAGGGCTTAGAAAAGGACATTAGGAGAATGGTCAGAGACATGGAAACCCTACACACGTAAGTTCAGTCTAGTTAGTTTATCCAACACCATGACCAAACAATTCCTAGATGTACTTTGAATGAAGAGCTTTTTGATTAGTGGATAGTTTTTCCTGTCCCAGGAAAAGGCTGGACAAAACAGGAAATGAGGATTTTGTTTGGGTATTTTTATTTTGTTTCTATATTGCCTTGTTTGCCTTATTTTTTTTCCCCCTTAAATTGTAAGAGTGATTAACTACTGCTTTCCTGGATATGTGGTGAGGTCATCATCATTTTCAGTCTTTTAAACTTAAGCTTTTAATTTCTGGAGCTAGGAGAGGGTTTTATGGCCTGGGGTTGTAGGAGCTTATGGTCAGACAGACTTGATTCTTCCAATTGTATGTGACTGGCTGCAGTGACTTTTCTGGTCCCTTCCAGCACAGTATTCCTAGGCCCATGTCTTCCAAAAAAGCCCCATCCTTTGATTTTCAAGAAGAATGAAACTTTGCATGAAGCAACCACTGACCTTGGATTTTCCAGTGTAAGAGCTCAGATGTCCACAGTCCTTCCACATGGCCATAAATCTTCAATGTACAAACTTGGCTTGATAAGTGGTAGAAACTCTCTTCACTGAAGAATCTCCAAACCCTTCCCTTTACCAACAAGGTTTTGCCAGGAAGCCTTTTGGTGAGACTGTGCTGTATGTAAGCAGGCTTTGGAAAACTTCCAGATACATTCCATACTATACACAAACTAGATAGGGATGAAATCTCATCTAGTGTGTCCTGGAATTACTGCTCATCCCTCTTTATAATAAATGAGTGCTGTTTGGCTATAATCTTTCTAAGCTGTAATGCACTGGCATCCTGGAGTGCAAGAGTCCTATCTTACATGACTACATTCAAAGCATACCCTAGGGACTGTTAGAGAAATTTATAATCGTCCCTTTAGAATCCCAGGATTAAATTCTAAGTGGCAAGCAAATAAATAAACAATGTTTCTCCCTAGTGCCTATTTATTTACTGTAGATCAATGGAACATTCAAGGATGAAATTGGTTTTCTCAGAGGATTAAAGATATATTTAAAATAGGCTTTATTATGAGAATTAGTAGTGTGGATTCTGGAGGGGTGAAGGGTTAGTGTGAGCTGGGTTATCAGAAACTCTTCCATTCTGAGAGAACTATTTAGGGGTAGGAGAAGAGAAATTAAGTTAAATGACGCCTAAGTCATTAATTAAGAAATGAAGTTAAATGGTTTGTCAGTTTGATATCCTGCTAAAAGAAGTGTTTGAAATTGCCTACTGTTGCTGGGAACTGGGCAAACACTGTGGAAATGCATAGACACATGACATGTGGACCAAAAGATGGGATTGCAATACCTGTTCAGGGCAGGACATGCTATTTGCCCTTTTTTTGTGCCTGGTCCAGAAGAGCAGATGACATCTGTGTGCATGAGAGGTGACCTCAGCAGCTGCAGAGCCCAGCAGCCCAGCCCAGCCCAACCACACCCCTACTTCCTCTGACCAAAATACACCTGTCCATGAGGCAGATTCCTCCTGCTCTTGGACTAAGTGTGATAACTGATGATGTTTTCCTTCTATAGTTTTTACTGGGCTCCTTGTGTCTGAGTTTGGAAGGATGCTTTTGATTCTGTATTACCAAAAGGAAAAAGAAGAGCAACAGCAGAGAGTCCAGAGCTGTTTAACGAAGTGCAGAATGGTTTGGAGTGCTGTGGATTGGGGCACTGTTTGCTGCCACTTCATAAAAATAACCTAAAGCACTCTCTTTTCATCTTTGGGAAAAAGACAACCAAAAACCCTGAAAAAACAATGCTAGCAACCATAGAATGAAAGAACAGCCCATGCAGTCTATAAGAGCAGTGCTGTTAGACCACAACATCAGTAAGTGCATGTGAACGAAAGATCTGTGAAATGAAAATATCGTATTGCAAATATATTGTGTTTGTATAGAACATTGTTTTCTTCCTTCTTTTTCTGTGGTTTCTGAATGAGCTGCAGTGTTCTCGAAGAGTGACAGTATTGCAGCTCTGTTGACCAAGATGTAGATTTGAATGTAGCCTCTACTGATGAGAGAATGAAGTCTTCTATGTGCTGCATATAGCTTCTATACCCTTCCATTTTTAAAATACTGTTTTCCCTGCAGTGCCTGAGCATGTCTTTTTTTAAAATTTAGTCCCATTTCTACTGCAAGCTTTATCCAAACTGTTAGTTTCTCTGCAGTGATGGTGTGACACCTGAATATTTCACTTTCAGGGCTGTAGAATCATCCTCTTGAAGCCATTTCTATAGTATTGCTTTCTAGTGTGCTGGCAGTGGAATTCTTGTGCTTCCAAGGTAGGGGAGAGCCTGTTACTAAACTTCACAGAGGCTGTAACAACACATGAACATGGCAGGACATGAAGGAAAGTCTCTTTAGATTAATTTTTTAGCACAGTCCTTTTTATCTGAGTTAAAACTTGTGTTTCACAGGAGGCAATGATTCCTACCAGGCTGCTGTGTGGTACTCCAGCCAGGCAAAGCAAAAGAGTTAAATGTTATTGGGTATCTGTGACTCACAGGCTTCATGTGGAAGAGAGGGATGACAGTGATCAAAGCAACTATGAAAAAGAGTAACTGGGGCATTTGGTTAATGATGGCTGAAATCTGAAGAGGAAGGAGGGTGACAAATTTGAGTATCAAATAGTGAATATGAGCCTGAAGGAATGCGGAAAATATGTACAGTGGCAAAAAGAGACACTGCAGAGGTCTATAAATGATGCAGGAAATTGTGAATACTAAGATATAGTTGGGGGACTGATTATATATATCTGATGGACTTAAAAATTCTTACAGGTGTCTGGAGAGGTTATGTGAAAAAGAAAATTTGCATAATGGGAGTAAAAGGCTGTGCTAATTGATAATTGTAGTTCTGCTTTTAAAAGGCCGTGAGAATTTTAAATGATGGGAGGGATGATTGTGGGCTTTGCAAATGAACTCTTTGTGTTGGGGGGAGGTGAAATATTCCTCTACATTTTGTTTGAGGAGTGGAGTTTTGGGGTTGTTGTCAGGGAAATGTGGATGGCTGTAAATTGCGTTTTTTAAAACTCTCTTTAATTTAAAAACCCTTTGTCCCATTTGCTGTATTAGTCTTACAGTTCTTGCTTTAGGCTTATATTAAAGTTGGCAGTCTCAGCTGGAGGAAAACTAGGGGATAGGTCAGATGCTAATTAATTTCATGCTAATTGTGCCATAATTTGAAATCCAGCGGATTAGTTTTCTGTGGGAGAGCTGAAATATATGGAAAGACAAAAATTAATAAGGATAATTAATCTCTGTAAAATTTCTTGGGATGCTCTAAGATGGTTTGTTGTTGCTTTTATTTTTTGTTTGAAGTGTTTTAAAGGCGCCTGTGCTGTAGGTTATATGGAAGATTTGTTTCCACTGAAAAACAACTTTTTGTTCCTGAAACACCTAAAAAAAAACCCTCAGTAGCTGGCTAAGCTCTTGCTGAGGGTTCCCTCCTTGTAGTGTGAGTATTTGGATTTGGACAGAGCTCCCGTTTCCCCACCATCGGAGAGTAGTCCAGACCTTTGAGCTGCGTGCCTGTGAGGGAGAAAACATTACTTATCATAGGATCATAGAGTGCTAGGTTGGAAGGGGACCTTGAGGATCATCTGACCCAAACTTTCTTGGCAAAAGCACAGTCTAGACTAGGTGGCCCAGCACCCTGTCCAGCTGAATTTTGAAAGTTGTCTATTTATTTCTTTTCTAGAAGTAGACAAGGCTGAAATGGACAAGGGATGTATGCCAACCACTTCTTGCTCTCTGCATTTCCCTCCAAGTCTCCAGTGGCTGGTTGGAGAGTTGACTCAGAGCCAGACTGGGGGGATTAATTTACTGCTGGCCTCTAATGGCTATAAATTATTGCATGCCCTGAGGAGTAGCAGCTATAAAGATAGAGCTGTGACTCAGAGGTGGGTCCCATGCTCACCACCTCTAAAGTCGTTCTCTTACACACAGAGCACCAAGCTTTGACATCAAAAAAACCCACCTCTGTGTTTCCAGGCTGGTCCCATACAAAATATCTCTGATTACTGGAGTTTTCTCCACATGTACTGTCAGTCTACTAACGTTCATCAACGTAATTCTGAACCACTGGGGAGCAGAGACTTCCCAAGAAATCGTATCTTGTTCTTGAAAGCCAAGGAGCTCCAACTCAATGAGGAGACGGGGAATGGCACAGGTTTCACCACTGAACTTTTGTTTTGCTTTCTGCTTATGAACACCAAGCAGAAGTTCAAATAGCATTGCAAAGCAGAAACTTTTATGATTAATTATGCCTGGTACAGGTATAATTTAAACATATTGACTTGTCTGAAGTAAGTGCCAGACGATGCAATAGGGGAGACAGGAAGTGGCTGGTCGAGATTGCTGAACAAAGCTAGAATAAGAAGTCAGGGAGAGGAAGCGCATCATCATTTAACTTTGCTTGGCAGCTTAGCAGAAAACTGATGCAATTGCTGATGGACGCTGATATCAAAGGGAGAAAAATCACGACAAATTCTTTGTGCTTTTAAAAGTAATGTAAAGCTAAGCAATAGCTTGACTTGGTGCAATATAAAAATGTAGTACTGAGACCTCCATTAAAATTATTTTTCTTTAAATCTATATTCTAGGATTATTATATTATATTCTGCTATTAGAGAGGCTTTAGAGATAATAATAGCAGTTAAAATAGAGCTTTCTGATTCCCACCAGGTTGTTGCACTTCACAGCAACTAGTCTGTAGCTGTGCTGGGAACTAGGTAATGTCAGCCCTTGAAAGATTATGTTTTCTTTAGAGTTTTTTCTTTACAGATCAGTGGGTTCCTAGGAATATTTAAGATAGCACTTAAATGGGGTCAGGGAAGGAGAGAAGAAGAAACCATTTGACTGTACTAGACTCACTGTGCTAAAAGAGATCTTGGCTGTTTTTTTCTCCCTCCCCCCTCCACTTTCTCTCTTTGGAAAACTATGACCATATGTGAATCTGTGAGCCACAGCTCAGAATCCAACCATCTTCCTTAGGTTTCTGATAACAGAGCATATTGTAGTGAGGGCTCTTTTACCTTTGATAACCCATGTGTCTAAAATCAGAATATGTGCATTTTTTTCAATTAATGGGCGTATTTTATCACCCTATGCTCACATTCCTCACTCTCTCACTCAAGCTGGTTTAATGGTTTATGACTGTGCCATCTGTAAAAGTGTTACACAGCTCAGTGCGGTCCTGCTTGGAGACATCTATTCCTCCCAAATCGTGTCTCTGTGGGTGCTGGTCACAGAGACTCCAAAACTCAGCACTCCTGGAGCTGATGGGTGATTCATGTCTCCAGAGTTCCATGATGCTGGCTGTGCAGAAGGCAGAGGTGAGCCTTCTGCCCCACACATTTCTCCCTCCTCCTTTCCTGAAATGCGCTGAATGTCATGAAATCACAGCTATGCAAAACTTTTGCACAAAGAATGAATGTTGTGCAACTAGGTGAAATTTGCATAGTGTGGTTTTGGAAATGGCTTCTTTTTGTCTATGCAGGGCACTATTCCAGGTGTTCTGGTTTTACTTTTCTTGTAAGTAGCCTCTGCTCTGAGGGGGCTGCAGTATTTGCTGGACTTACCTTTAGGGAATACAAAGTGAGTTTGTCAGGCTTGCCTCCTCTATCACCTCAAATATGATCTCAACTTCCCCATCATCTCAGATTAAATCTCAGCTTCCTGTGCTGGTCTTCTGAGTCCTAGTGCTCCTGTAGAATTTCCAAGGCTGAATCATGGTTCTGTGGCAGCTTCTCCATTTTTTCAGAGGTTCTAGAGGAGATGATTTTGTGATTTGGAGTTACTTGTTCTTAGCAGCTGTTGCCAGTATCTGTGTGGGTGAGATAAAGTTGCAAGATGTTTTGGTATTGCATGCTGCCCTTCTCCTGAGCTGGTCCTGGGAGCTTTTTGAAGGTAAGTTACACTTTCATCAGGAATGCTTGCAGTATAACTTCACTGCAGTTCCTTTTTGACAGCAATGGCCACAAATATGATGTCTCCATAAATCTGTTTTCACCTTAATATGAGTTGTTGCATCTACTCAGGCCGTGACATTATTAATAACCCCATTATATGAGGCTGAAGCTAGTCCAAAGAACTGCCTCGATGTGACTCTTAAACATGGCATAGGATTTGTGATTCAACTCTTATTTTCAGCTTCATTTAGATAGATGGAGGCATGGGAACAGAGGGAACTTCCAAAGCTTAACATGAGTGTCTGGATGGGATGGTAATGAAGTTTCACTGTGTGAGAGATTTTGAAGGCATGGAGATGGCATTGGGAGTTGTTTTGAAAGCTGCCAATTGTTGACAGTATGTTGACAATTATTTTCAATTTGTTTTGTTTTGGTTTTTAATTGTGAAAATGTTCCCAGAAGCTTAGTAAATGAGAACATGTTCTTATAAATACTGAGCTAAAATGTAAAAGCTCACATGGCCCAGCTTTTGTTATGAAACCTACTTCTTGCAGTTGGTGTAATTTTGCCCCTTGAAGGCCTGTGTTCAGAAGCGGTGCCTTTAGTTGTAGAATGAGGGTATTCACCTCAACCTACAATGAGATAAAGCTTAGAATATGCTTCTTTTAAACTGCACATGCAGCCTTGCAAATGGATTTAATCCCACTCCAACACGTGGCTCTGTTCGCGGAAATAGGATGCCAGAAAACAACAATAGATTCTGTATGATATTTATAAGGGCCATGCAAAACTGCTGAACCAAAAACCTAGTCTTCAACAATTAAGATCAGGATTGTGTTTACAGACATATTTTGTAGTTAGTTTTCTTACATCTCTTAGACATTTTCTTTTTCAAAGATGATGGAGGTTGTTGAAACTTCTGTTTGTCCATTGCATTCAAAAATAGTTTGTGAAACACTGCCTCGAGTGGGTCTAAGAGATTTCCTCCTCTTTTTGTGCATGACCAAAATCAAAATTAAGTGACTTCCTCACAGTGGATAAGTTAGCTATTCCCAATAGCGTAGTGGGGGACATGAGAGTTCTAGGTAATCATCCTAAAGCCAGTTTCTGAAAGCCAAGTGTGCACTGACCAGGCCTGAAACAAATGGAAGGTTTTTAGCTTCTTGCTCACATATTTACATGAGTCTTATGGAAAATGTGGAACTTGTACCCTTATGTTATTTACCTGCTAGTAGCATCTCCATTCTTGCCTATACGGTGAAAGATAAAATAATGAGCGATGAGTGGACTAGAGAGTTGAATTCCACTTGATTTCTTGATGCTCCAAGGAGCCCTCCAAATGAGTACTGCTTAGAGAGTAATTTATCCCTCACTGTGAACATGAGTGGCAGAATTTAGTTCTTTGTTTCTGAAAACCAATGTTTCTGATTCTATGCATTTTGATTCTGCAAACTGTTAATCATGGCTAGAGCAATTAAATTTGCAAGGATGGTAGGTTTTGCTTGGCTGCTGATAAACCTGCTCCTACAAATACTTTTCTAATGCAAAAATAACTCCTGCTGACTTGCGCAAAGTAACACTTTGATTTATACTCATCCAAGATTCAAAGCGTTCAAGCTCATCTGTGGGAAGAAAATACACTAAGAGAGGTTATTAGGAATTCCTCTCCTTGTAAGTTTTTCCATGTCTTCTGTGGTCCATCTGTGAAATGGTCCATAAGGGGGAAGCATAGGGAGTGGGAGATCAGCATAGTGGGAAGACAAAAACAATGAAACCTCAATGAATTGATGATGAAAGAAGGGGAGACAGAAAGACTGCAAAGTGAGCTGTGGGTGAGCTGTGGGAAAAGAAAGGAGAACTTAGTGTCTGAATGGCCAGAGGAAAAGAAGGGAACTGTAGGCTAGTTAAGCAAAAATGAGGAAATGAATGAATGGGGAGAACAGCAAAAAGCTGATGCAGTTTGCAGCATGCAGAATTAGAAACGGAGTTTGCAGACAGGAAAGGAATACATTTTGCCTGTTGTGTTTTTATTGAGTAGGACTTTGTCCTGCTCTCAACTGGGATACAGGTAATTTTCTTCTTAGCAGCTGGTACATGGCTATGTTTTGGGTTTAGGATGAGAACAGTGTTAAGGCACTGATGTTTTGGTGGTTGCTGTGCATTGCTTGCCCTAAGTCAAGGACTTCTCAGTGTCTCATGCTCTGCCAGTGAGGGACAGCACGAGAAGTTGTGAGGGACCATGGCCAGGACAACTGACCAGAACTGGCCAAAGGGATATTCCATACCATAGAGCACCATGCCGGGTACATAAACTCAGACAAATTGGCTGGGAGGGGCTAACCACTGCCTGTGCTTTGGTCAGTGGGTGGTGAGAAATTGTGCTGTGCATCACTTGTCTATCTTGGGTTTTTTTCATATCTCTCTCCTTTCTAATTTTTTTTTTTTAATTATCGTTATTATTATTAATGGTAACATTAGGTTTGGGATTTTTTAAAACTTTGTTTCAGTTATTAAACCGTTCTTATCTCAATGCATGAGTTTTCCTTTTTTTTCTTCTTTCCCTGATTCTCCTCCCCTTCCCACTAGTGGAGGGAGTGATTGAGCAGCTGCTTTGGGACTTAGTTGCTGGCTGGAGTTAAACCATGACAGACTTTAATCTCTGAATGGTTTACCTGTCTTCTTAGTGGACCAACTGGAGAAATTGGGTGTGATTCAGAGTGAATGAGAGGGACAACATCTGGCTCTAAATTTGCTGTGCTCCTTCTGCTTCATGTCAATGCCACAGAATAAAGTTTTGTATTAGGGAAATTGGGACCTCCATTAAAAATGTATATCACATTGGGTGATATATTACTCTTCCAAACCCTGGTCTCGAACATCCAAAAATAGCTTGCCATGGACATTTGAGGCAGGTCACAGACCCTAGTGAACAATATTTAGTGTTCCAGGGGATGGGGAGAAACGCGCTAATGAAATAACCAGCCTTGAACTAAGCTCCTTTTCTTAGGTGGCTCCTCTAGACCTCAGTAAAAACGTGTCTGTGCAGGTTCAGCCAGGCTGCCTGTTGAATAGTTTGGCCAAATGCAGGAAGCAAGATCTTTGACCTTCTGCAGTGTCCTCATTGTAGATGCATGCATATAATTTCCAGTAATTTAACAGGAGCTTTAGTTTGAAAAAGATTTCAGTTTTATTACTTTCATTCATCATCATTAACTCATGCCATGTGGTGGAGAGGAGGGAATGACATATTTCCGCAATTAGATTCAGTATTTTACATGAAAAAATGAGCTGTTACAGCAAATGCTGCTTTTGAAATAGGGACTAAAACCAATGGAAACAAAAGTTGTGATGTGTGCTTGGAAGACAAGAGTTAAAAAAAGTCTTCTTTAAGTTGTGGTTAGAAATTATTTAACCTTCTAACCTGTTCCTACTGTATACTTGGCTTATGTTCAAAAAGTGTTTTCATCCAGTACCTTGATGCGCTTCTAATTTGTCTGTTACAAATGTGTTCTAATTCTGCTTACACTTAAAAAGTGCACTGGCTTAGTCTGCTGAAAGTACCTTTGTATAGGGCTGCTTCAGTGTGCAGGGGGAGTGTGAAATTTCGTTTGATTTTAAGTTTGTGTGGGTTTGCTCTGCTCAAATTTTGATTTAGCTGAGCCCAACAACTTAACACAAAACACAGGTAGGAAAATCGTATTTCCTATGGTGCAGAATGCAAAAGGGATCAGTTCTTTGGAGTGGCTTGCTTCTGTGCTGAGGTGCACCTCAAGCATTTTGCCACACTTTATTTTTTTAACCCTTTGCTGAGCAAGGGCCTGATCCTGTTCTCCATGAAGTTGAAGTTGAAGGGAAGTCTGCCATCATGGGAAAGCCAAAACCAGGGAATTTTATGTGGTCGAATGTTCCTGCCAGCATTCCTCAGGACTGTATGTATGACACGTGCTCCCTTGATAATCTAATGAAGAATATGTGTAGACCCAAACATGTATTTTATTTTACAGAGCAGGCTGCATTTTCGGTAATTTGCCTTTTCTCCTTGTAGGCATCTCATTGTTGTGCATGTTCACAAGTGCCAGTACTTCTGATAGCTTTTCTGCTTTCCTTTTTGGAATGTTGGTTTTCTTTTCTGCATGTTCAATTACATGTGCACATTCATCTATCATTAGTTCCTCTCCACTGGAGGATATTTTGCAGAGCGCTTTATGCAGCATTCGTAATACTCTCATCCATGATTTGGATTTCTTACTGACAGCAAAAGTTCAATCCTTTTTGCTGCTGTTTTATTAATTTTCCACCTTCATCTAGATAAACTGTTTGCAAGTTCTATAGTGGAAGTAATCTGGTTGAATTTTTTCCTTATAATTCAATTGTGTATTGAATTCTGTTCAAATTTATATTTATTTGTACTGGTTTTAAGGCACTTAAAAAGTGTAAGGTCCTCATCAGGATTTCTCTACTGATTGTATTCTTACATTGTTGTCATAATTCTCACTAGATTTTTGTGTTATCGTTGGTCTTGCTCTTTGGAAAAATGATTTTAATTGTTTGATTATGCTTGCCAGGCTCATTTCTGTTTCTGAAGAAAAAAAATTATTCTTTGCATTACTGCACTCTGTTACCTGTGTTAGTAGTGCGAGTGTCTAGTTGTGGGGGGTGGGGAGATGTACAGAAGCAAACCACTGTAGTCTCTCCTTGCACCAGCTGCCTTCAAGACTATTTTTGCTAGAATATCCACCATGAGAAAAACATTGAAAATGTCACCTAAACTCAGTTTATAACATGTTTTCTTGTGATTGCACTGCAGGCATGAGAGGAAGAATGCAGACCTAGTTTGATTTCTCTCCTGCATCTCTGCAAGAGCATGATGCCTGCCTGGCACTCTTAGGAAGGTTAAAAATTCCCCTCTCCACAAAGGGTATGTCTTGGGCCTCAGTTCTTACTCCTTACTTCAAGCATACAGAGTTCATCACAAGACTATTGGAGTAAAAACTTTCTGGTTTGGATATATTTTCATGACAATATATTAAAATGCAGTATCTAACATTAGGCATAAGTGACAGAGAAGAAACTATGCCAATAATTTATTTCTTTTACTAATAATTCATCTGATTATTGATCTAGGTTGAGTTTGGCTCCAGCTCTGCCCTTCAGCAGCTTTTTTGTAAACAGTTGTTTCTTATCTTCATGAGTCAGGGTTTGACATTCCCACTCGGAGCAATAAATTACACCTGTGCCTTCAGGACCATGCTAATGCCTGGGATTTAGTGACAAAAGGAAGGAATTTGAGCTCAGCATTTTATCTTGCAAGGCTTTGCTTTTTCCATTACTGAGGCTCCACACTGAAGCTTCTTTCTCTCTACCCCCTTTAGTGCCTTTACAGAGAGAAGAGCAGACTGAAACAAATTAATTTCCCACCTTTGGAAATCTGTGCTTTAGTCTACCTACTTAAGTTTTTGGGGTTAAGTTTTAATTAAATTTAAAGGTAAAATGTGGAAGGGTCACGAGATTACTCATGTAAGAAATGTACCCATAGAAACAAATTGACTCTCTACACTCAGGAAGATTATTAATATGAGGCAAATTTACTAAAGAAATTCTAGGATCAGGCCCATGATATGGAAGTTGATTTAATTCACTCATACATAATGATTACCCACAGCTCTGAGCAGATGTAGTAATGACTACAATTACTTGCAGATCATTTTTTACTATGATTAAATCTGTACATTATATTATTCTTGAGGCAGCAGTTTTTAATATTCAGCTTGCTCCCCTCCCTCATCAACATTGACTGTGTACAAGCTTAGAGGAAAATCCCCAGTTCAGTAGTGAATAGCTTTTTGCCAGGAGCAAGTGTTAGTTTGTGTTGGAGTCCTTTGGTGTATGCATCTAATGCTCCAAGTTCAGCTTTGGAGCATCAAAATTGTGTGTGTGTGTGCATGTGTTTTCAAATGTATTTCAGTTGTGAAGCCCCCCTCCCCCCCTAGCTTCAAGAGAGAGCTTTCAGAATGATGTTGAGTGTGCAAATAGAACTGTCACCTGTAATGTGTCTCGGTGACCAAGGGCTGAAGAAATGGAGTGACCAGCAACCTGACCTAGAAGTTTAGTCATTCTTTAGGAGCTTTCAGCTGACTCAGGTTGGTTTTGCTGGGGCCAACAGATTTCTGCATTCCACTCTTGGTTCTGTCCAAGTCTCTGCATAAGCCTCGAGAAGTCTACAGGCTGCCTTTTAATTTATTCTTTTGTGACATCAGGGTAGGAGTTAATTTGAGAGCAGAAAGACTTGAATTGTGTTAGAGAATGCTGAGGATATGCAAAAGTTCTTGAGCTGGTGGGCATATGGAAGAACAGGACTATTTGAACAGGAAATTTGCCAAATGTTTGTCATTCATGTGTGGTATTTGTCTCATCTTTTAGATTAAGCACAGCAGATATCGCAAATAGACCAAATGGAGATAAATATAACTGAACATTAAAAAGTCACTTTATAAGCTTGATTGTGCTATTTTTGATAAAAAAATCTTTTTGGTAATTGAAGACCAGGTTAAAGAAAATCAGAAAGATATCACTGACTGTAGACCAGCTGAAGATTTTCTAATTAAGAAAAGAAGTTTCAGCAGCCACCTCTTCCCTCAATATTTCCGTTACAGGAAAATGAGACTTGTCAAAAAATACTCAGCACTCTTGACTGTGGTTCTTTATCCATGTAGGGAGGATCACTGCATCAAATGAAGGCATCTGTCACAGTTCTTGTCATCTGTGTTTGTTTTTGGATTTGTTTTTCTGATAAAAGCCATGACAAAACCTCTGATTATGATGAGGCAATTTTTTAAAGCAATGAATTGTGGCTGGGAGATGAAAAGTTGTTTGCCTCTAGAATTTCAGCTGGGCGACCAGGAAAGAACCTGTTAAGGAACATTTTTGTTTTTGTTGCTTCGTGGCTAATAGTCTTGATTTCTAGTTTGCAGTAAGTTTTAGGAATGCTCTTGATTTCAGGAGATGACCTAAAACAAAATTCTGGAAAACTGTTACAAACACTTCCTGTTGCAAACCTCATAATTTTAAACCACTGCATTACCCTTAGGGCAATATGATAAAGGAGCAGAACGAGAAAAAAGAAAAAAAAAAGACTGATTCACAGTAAAATGCCAAGTTGTGTGTGTAGAAATCAATTCTTTGCATAAAGCAGCTGAAAGGAATGTCAGTACTCTTAACAATTATATTTATCTTAGTGATTAGCTGCAGTAACACTCAGGAGCGGTGGACTCTGCATTGATCACAAGAAAATGATGCATGTTGCTCAATGCGGATAAATGATGTTCCGGAGTGACAAGTTGATGTCTTCAGATTGAACAAAGCCCCCTGTGTTTTATAAGCTGGCCTCTGGTCAGAAATGGTTACTATGATCTGCAGTGTCTCGAGGTGTGCTAATAGCAAGGTGGGTAAAAGCTGACATGATACTCAGGGTGTGGTTTTATAAAAAGTCATTGATCACTTTAAGGGACACTCTTATCACTCTAAGCATAACTGCAAACCTGGAGGCCATTTGTCATAAAGATTATTACTAGGTGGTTAAGCACTTGAAAGGCTACCACTTGATGCAAGACCTTCCCTATAAAAGCTTGGCTATAGGTTGGTAATTTGCCAATATTCCTAGGTCAGGGGAAAGCAGCTTAAGATCAGAAATAATAATAAAACATTTTAAAGCTGACAGTACAATGACAGAAAAGGGGTAAGTATTAATAATTTTCAGGATAAAAAGACCCTATCAGGTTTAGGGGGAAGGAAAAGAGTCACAAAGGAATCTAGTTGAAGATTTGAAGAGATACTTCAAAGGGCTTCATTAATAAAAAAGAAAAGATTACCCAAGAACAAAAGAATAAGAGAGGAGTTTGCAGGTATAAAGCCAGCAGAAGAATTATAATAATGTCATACATGGGGTATTTGAGTGAAAAGCTAAAAAGAAATTAAAACAAAGGTATCTTTAAACTTTTCAAACAAATATTGTCATTAAAGATATCCTCCAAAAGCTGAGGGTTTTTATGGAATGCTACTGTAAAACTTAATTTTTACTTTTGAACACAAATGCAGTGCTGGCATGAGGAAGGATAAGAAAAGCAGCAGAGGACTTAGAGCCACTTTCATACACAACCTGGGGCCAAGTTCTTCAGTTCTTTCAGAATTTCACTGCTCTTGTGAGACAACAGCAACTCTAATTTCTTCTTCTAGGGCTTAGAGTGTAGTCCAAGAGCTTAATAAAACAACATGAAGGAACGCTCATTTGCTTCACTTTGTATGCAAGTTTACATTTGAAACTGAAGAGCAAATAGTACCATGAGATACCCATTGTGGCTCATGAATGGAAAATTAATTATGTTGTTCAAGTATCATGTTCACTTGCATATTTCCATGTTGCAGAACAATAGCTTACAAAATACTGCACGCAGCATGCCTATAATTTTGGCTTGGAGTTGAAGGGCAATTTAGTAATATTTTGCCCAAAGGCTCCAAGCAGCATTGATACAGTTTTGGTCCCTTGTGATGATCCCTTTTTGAAGACACAATAATGACCTGGTTTATGTCCCAGGGAGCTTACAATCTAATTGAAGATCCAATAATGCTGATGATAAAGGGAAGGGAAAAAAGAGATGAAGGGAAAAGGATAATATCCATTTACCTACTGGTAGCAACAGGACCTGTCCTCTCTACTGCTGTACTTCCATTCAAGCACTCTTCAATGCCTGTGACATCAACTACTACAGCAACAATGTGTGTTAATTAGGAGGCTCTGTGGCTTGGGTCAGCTGAGCTCTTCAGTCATTCTGGATGGCTAGAATTTCTTTTGGATTGAGGGAAAAGTGTGTATCTAGCTTTCTGCTGCTCCTCGTGCTTGTACCTTAGTTTTTAGATGCTTTATTCCATGTCATAGGAGAAGGGTGTAGATGAGCTGTAGCCCAATGTGTTGAGGCTCTGCTGCTCTCAGATCCTGGGCCATTGCTGCTGGGAAGGAGCAGCTAGAGATGATGTCTGCCCTTGGATGGAAGGGGAGGTGTCTTCTTCCCAAGCTGCTGGGAGTCCAGTGCAAAAGCTGGTTCATTTCTCCCAGGACAAGGCAAAGGCTGTCCTGTCTGCAGAATTTAGGTTAAAAAAATATCCTTCTGGAAAAAATGAGCAGTTCTGTTGAGTAGACCCTGTTAATTGACTTCTTTTCCCAGTGTGACCACATTTTGGAGAGAGACACTTTTATACCCACATGCATCTCATTGGCAGCTCTTGTAAATAAGTTTGAACTATTTTTCTCCATCAACATCCCGATTTCTGTGCAGGCTCTTTTCATGTCTTAATTATTTTAGCCCACTGTTCATTGTTTGCAGAGGTACTGTATACACACTATTTTTAATTGACTATTGAAATGAATTACTGTTGCTGATTTGGTTACACTAAACCCTGTTCTGTTATCAAACAAATTTACTGTCAAATGAAAGATCAGTGTTATTATACGATGTCCCACTTCATGGATTAAAAAGGGTGTTTATTCTAATTAAACTCCCAAGAAAAGCACACAGAATATTCTAAAAATGGGCAGCACTTGTAGTCACAGCAGTTAACAAATGTGGTATATGCGATTCAACATTAAGATACAAAGGAAGAGCAATTAGAATTCAATAAATTAAATAGGATCTTAGGACCAAGGTTACAGTAAAAGACAATAGTTTTAAACCTGCCTATAAGAGAAGGTAATTTACTATGTATGACTTAAAAGCATAAAACCTTTCAATGATGCAGTTCTGGATCAACCACATAAAATGATGATGATGACTGCCGTTATAAATGGTTCTGAGGGTGGACATGTCTTATGTACTTTTTTTTGGTCTTGTGAGTAAACGCGTGGGTAAGAATTCGTCCAGGACTAGAATGCATGGCTATCAATCATTTATACTAAGCACAGACAGTCCTGCTCACTTGTCATGGCAGAAAGTGCATTTTTTCTGAGCAAGCTGCAGTACGATCTTTCTTTCGTTGAGGAAGGTAGGTTTACTGTGTTACTGCTGAACTTTTTTTTCCATTTGAATTGTAAGGAAACAGAAAATACTTAGTTGGTTTAACTTGGTCTCATAGTACACCAGAAGAGCTGTACATTATCTTTAGGCTTTCTTAGCTTTACATACAGTCAGATAAGTTTTGGCTCCTTCTGTCTAATGCTGTTTCCTCTAATGGTTGAAGAAATGGAACATTATACTACCTAACTTGTGGGGGTCACATTAATCACAGAAAATTCTTTTAATGTCTCAGAAGTAACTGTCAGATTGGACATACTGAATCTATTTAAACTAAAGCATGCCATTTTTTATCTACAGTGATCTTTAATTCACATAAAAGGGTCAAGAAAATGTGATTAAGTGACAGTTTTAAAATGTACTATAATATTAAATAGCTTGATTAAGTGACAACTATAAAATGTAATACAATATTAAGTATCTGGCTATGTCCCAAAAGAACTTTAAAGTATTTTGAATGGTTTGGGAATTCTATAGCCCATCATGAGTTACAAAAGAGCATTTTTATTAAACATAAACAGGTGAACTGAGGAGAAACCCCAACAGATAATATCTTGTCATGGTGCAAATAGTGTCAGTCCTGGCTTCAAATTAAAATGTCTGCCTTTCCAAACAAGATCCAAAGGAAACAAATAGGACCCCTTCTAATGGTGCTGCCCTCATGAGAACATAGGAACAAAGGACCCTCTGACTAAGGATGTACATAGAATAGTCCAGTGGGTCAAATAAACCTTTTTTTACACTGTGTGGCTAATTAAAAAAGTATATATGTTGCTTTCCTTGTTTTCCAAGTCTGAAGTACCTGTATAGTGATGTGCTTGTCACTCTGGGGAGTAAAACCCTCAGAGATCTCCTGCAAATTCCTGTTTGGCTAGTGTGCCCTGTACTTTGTTAGGAGCCTGTGTGTGCCGTTGGGCTCAAGAAAGAAAATTTAAGTGAGGAAAGTGCTCTAAAGGGTGCAACTTGATCAGAATATGACCTTTGTGACTGTAAAAGACACAGTTTTTACAAAGAAAAGAAAGGTGATCAGTGAGGATAATGTGATTTTTCAGTAGGTTTATGGAGAGCTGCATTAGTGGTTACTGTGCTGGAGAAGCCAAGAGAAGACGCATTGCTCAGCAGTTCACTCTGCGGAAGTGCGGAGTACTGAAAGCACACCTGCTGTGCGAAGCACTGAGACCTTTTGAGACCACCTTTGTGAGGACATGTCGTCACCAATGCTGTCTGTGTGAGCATGAACAGGCTTGCATGAACTGGGGAATTCTGGTGTCTCACTCACCTCTTTGTACCAGATTTAGCTTTTAGTTGTCTCTTTTCAAGCAGAAATTGGTGGTTTCACGTGTGTTCACTTGTGGGTTTAGCGCTGTTTGGTATTTTAAATTCCCTTGGAATTTTAGTTTCACAGCTTTTCCCTAGGTGAAGGTGGCAAATTTGCTGAATTTGGACGTGGGCATTTTGAAATTCTAATCTGTAACACATCTAGTCATTCAGTTTCATCTGTTCTTGGTGTTTCCTGTGTTTCCCTGGAAGCATTCAAATAGATGTGAAGCTCATCAGTTCTCATGCTGAGTTACCTGAAGCAGAGTTTGAGTGGTAGAGGATGGATTGATAGGAAATGTCCACAGAGTCATGGATTTTGCTTATTAAAAATGGCATCTGATTCTGGGTAATAGGAACTCCAGCCCCTCTGGTGAGCTTTTGTGCACGTGCCTAATATGTGGTTCAGGGTGTACAACCACTCCCTCTTCTACATGGACTGTTATACAGAACAAATATGAATGAAGAAAAACACTCCCATACTGTGGTGGTTCTGACCAGTTCTGGAGTTTTCAAGTCAGATGCTAAATCAAGTTTAGCATACATGATGTTCCAATTTTTTCATGATGATCAGTGCCTTTTGCATTTTCTTGGGGACTATATGGAGAATGGGTATGGTTTTCCTTTAACTATTGGGAGCCACTCTAGAGTTGCAGCAGTATCTGTCACAGATGAAAATACTATAACTATGTCTCTTTATAATCCATTCATTGGTTTATGGACCCCAGATCCTCAGAAGAGGGTCACAAATCCACATAATGTTCTTACAATGCTGGCTTTTGCATTTGGATCTCTGATGTAGCTGATAGATGTGCAAAATCCCATCTAGCCAGACACCTCCCTTCTGATTACCCAATCCGTGGAGATTGAAAACACACATTATTCCAGCTAAAGCCTTGAATCTAGGCTAATAACTTTCCCTCCTGATCTGCTCATTTCTGATGCCATCTTATGAATTAGACTTCTTAAATATTAGCGTTAATAAGTTCGGGACAACATATAAACTTTGCTATTTCCTAAATTCAGTAAGTAAATGACTTGTCAGCTCAGTAAGTGATAGAGCATAAATGAGACTTAATGCACCAGCCGCTCTGCTGCAAAACCTTAAACAAAAACTTTTATGTTACTGACCTGAGAAGCAAAGGAATTATCACAGCACACAAGGTGTACGACCTATCAAGACCTCTACAGTCTGTTTAATAATGTCCAAAAGCAGAGGATCCAGAAAAGGATCTAGGAAGTTAAAATTTTGATCTCTGCCAGTCAGCACTGGATTTCAGTTTTAAAAATTAACTGTTGGCCTTGTAAGAGGAAAGACCAAGCTTTGTGCTGGAGTCTCAGAAGCACCAGCAGAGATGTTCCAATCTGTTGATTCTACAGCAGGCACAGTTGCCTCTGGAGGTTGAGCTCCTGCATAGGGTAACTCCTCAAATGTTTTTAATTAAACGTGTCACAATTTATATGTCAGAGACAAGGTAGTAAGTAGGCTTGTGTGGGTAGGAGTCACCCTGAACATCCACCACCTGCGCTGTATAACATTAGCAAGGACAAATATTGGAGTGGAATTGTTTCTGATCTTAATATATTAATTTGGAAAAACCAAACAGACCAAAAAGAACACAAGGAAATGTCAGTAACTGCGCTGCTCCTAAGTAAAAGAATAAAAAGAAAACCAGTTGCCTCCAGCTCTCCTTAAACCAAGAACCTGTACTTCCACTGAGATGAATGGCTTATAAATGCCTGAACCAAATACACTAGCAGGATATATATATTTTAATTTTGTAGGTAAAATGCATGGCTTTTAGAAAATACTGCAGTCACACTGGTGGTGTTCTGTGGGATGTTTTCAATTATCAGATGATTTTCTCTGAGGTGCTTTACCCACAGAGGGAAATATTGGATTCCTGACACGCTGGTTCATTTTCAGACACTCTCTCCACCTCCACTGTCCTTGTGGAGATATAGATGGTTCTGTAGAAGGATAACTGCTTGCTCCAGGACCCAGTGGAGTTAATCTCAGTATTTCAAAAGGTAAGAGATCTATGTAGGTGGCTCATTCTGGATTTTAAGGCCGGCTAAGCAATTGCAGCTTGTGAAGAAACAGCATCAACGTGAAGAAAGAAGCCAGCAGAGCACAGTTCTATTCAGGACTGGGTTTCCTGAGGATTACAAGGGAGGGTGAGGACAGGACCCATGTGTTGGGACTGACTCCCATTAGGTGAGATTCCACTAGGAATTAGCGAGCTATTCTGACTGTGCAGCATTGTGCATACTTCCGTATGGGAAAGCAGTCCAGCCTGTTTCCTTTGCAGCTGATGACACGTTTGTTGGTAGCATATGCACAGCCTGGATGTTTGCTTTCGTGATGAATCCAGGCAGTGAGTAAACATCTGCAAAGTAATAGCAAGCCCCACCTTCTTCCAGTCAAATAGCTGTCACTTGGGTCTTGCATTTTTTTTCTAGGCTAACTAGGATAATGCTGAAAATATGAGCTCCTATCCTTGAGTAATTTTAAAGCAAATTGAAATCCATGCTGGGAACCTGATATGCTTGCTTTAGCTGACTTGCTAGCAGCATGTAAATTATTTTAATTACAACTTGTGTTTGATGCTCTACAAGCATCCTGGAATGCTATACAGTGAAAGTGCTTGAGATTTGATTGCAGGGTGATGCTTCCAGGTTTGTGTGAATGTTTAAAACTGAATTGAGCTGGAGGAGCCTGAACCAAAATCTTTTGAACTGAAGGGAAAAAGCAATCTATTGGCTTGGATTTAGAGTGAGGAGTTTGTTTTGGCTAAGCCCATCTTCTCCTTCAGTACTTTTCTGGTTTCTACTTTATGTATTCTGGGCTCAAATGGATCTGATAAAATTTTTTGCAAATGTTCTTTCTCTGTGAATTGACTGTTTCAAACATGAGGGGTGTTTTTTTTGACTGGCTACATAAGTCACCTGCTGGTGTTTCTATTCTGTCATTGGTTGTGTAGAAATATACTTCCAAAGTAAATAATGGCATTTGCTTTAACATTTGTTTTCTGCAAACACTTGTGCCAAGAAACCAGATTGTGTGGTTGAAGTGAATGACTACTTTTATCTGCATTAGTCATCCGAATCTAATTTTAAATCTCTAAGGAAGAGAGAGGTGGGAGTTCGCCTGATTTGTGCTAATCTTAGTTGAAGATGTATGTTAGTGCTCCAAAGTCAGATTCTTTTAGTACCCTGTTTAATAATCAATAAACGAGCTAAAACATAGTTTGAAAATATTTTTGCATTGGCAGTAACAAATTATTTTTAGTATATTTTTACTGTATTTTATTTCTTTTTACTTCTTGTGGCCAAGGTTGCTGAAATGACAGTGGTGGCTTTATTAAAATAATAGAGGCTGGGGTTTTCAAAGGGACCCAAGAAAGAAGTGCCTCCCATTGAAAATCTGTGGAGTAACCTGTATTGTCAGGATCTTGCATTATAGTCTGTTTTCTGAATGTGTTTTTGAGGGTGTGTTGTACTGCAGACATAAATATTTATAGCTGGGGCTGTGATCCTGCCTTTGCTTATGCACGTGTCTAACTTAAACACATGTGAGTATTCCCCTTGGCTCCAATAAGGCTATTTGCATTCATAAAACTGAGGATGTATCTGGTATTTTTTCATGGAATTGTTAATACTTGTGTGAAACAGCAGACACATTTTTGTGAAAGAAAAACTATACCTCTGCCTGGGAAGATACGGTTCTGTATCAATTGATGCTTCTATGACCTTCACTTTTATACTCCCAGGACAGAAAACCTGAGCTGCCACACCTCCTTGGACACACTGACCATCTATTCATTCCTTCCTATGAATTTTTTGTAACTGCTGTCTTTGTAAGCTACAAAGCAAAGAGGCAGATGCAAAGTTGGCCATCAGTTTTCTAATGGAGTGAGAGCATAATTAATCAGAAATAACACCTAAGAATAACTGGTACAGAAGGGTATTTCCCAGGAAGGTAATGTAGCCTCCTGAGGATGTAAGTCAACTTATATTAATCACAAGATAAGATTAGTGACAGTTTGTCTTTGCAACCTTTGGATTTGTTAGCCAGCAACTTTCTAGCTAACTATTCAGATCTGAGGGGGTTTTGATTTTTGATAAGGGTGAATGGAATATTAGGCCAGAAATGAAAAGTCACTGAGTCAAACAGAAATGCTGGAAAACAATTCTTATGTTGATGAAAGACAAATTATTTGAATGGAGACAGGGACAGGGTATCACCAGAACAGCAAGTCTTGTGTCCCCTTGACAGCTCTGACAGGATTATTAATGTACTGCAAGCAGGCATCAGGGCTGAGCTGGGGTGTGAAAACCATGTCATGTTTACTGCCATTAGTGAATGGCACTAAATGGGGTCATAACTTTCACTTCAGACTCTTGCAAAAGATCTCTTTTGGAAGCTGTATGGCTGAGAATGGTCTCAAACCTGGAGCCGTTCTAATTACTATTTTACTAGCTGTGTGGTGATGCCATAAATAAACCCAAGAATATGCTAGCATGCTGATTGTGTATTTTTTGTGACTGGGATATCATGTAAAATGTCTGTGGCTCTCTTAGTGTGGGTGCAGTCTTGTGTTATTCGTTGTTTGTCCCACAGTATTCCTAGCAGAGAGATAAGAGATCAGGCAATACAGTGACAACCACATCTTAGCACATTTTGCATTTTTATAACACCTTTTTCTCAGAAGATTTTAGTTACAGTTTTCACTGTTATTCACAGCTGTTAGCAAGTGCTTACAGGTAAATGTGTACTTCCTGAAAATAAAAAAAAAAGAGAGCCTTATGCACATGCTTGGTTGCTTTTCTGAACCTAGGCCTAAGACAGGTTTGATTAGAAAAAGATGATGCTTTGCCCACATATATAGTAGTGCTTTTGTTTCCTCCTGAACAGTAAGCTGGACATTTGGACTTGGTTCACTTGGTGCTAATGATGTATGACCCTGCAGGCTGTGGTCTCAGATGGCTTCCATTTTGGATTCACAATTTCCTCAGCAAATTTTATAATGGCTTTTTGAATTGGTGATGAAATCTCATTTCACTCTGTACCTGTCTGAATGTGAGTGCTGGCCATGGAGAGATTAGCATGTAAGGAGAGATCGTGCCTTTTTCTGCAGGATGTGGGGGTACAAAAGACAACTTGGACACAGATATGTGTGCAAAAAGCACTCTTCTGATCTATTCCTCCTTAGGAAAACCTTCTCTTTTGCACTTTACTTCCTTGAAAAATGCCACATGGAGATCTCCTTTGCTGTGGGCTCAGGATTGTCCAGGAGTCATCTCCATCTAGTTCCTTACCATCCAGCAGAATATTCCAATTCCTTTGCTATAGTGTTTGTGTTGCCTGTCTTGTTTCACAGAAGTCCTGTCACTGACTTTCCTAGCTGCCTGGGGGCTCTGGTGTGGTGGACTTAATGATGTCATTCACTTCTGCTAATACACAACTGGACACTTCCCAGTCTTCAGAAGAGCTTATTTCCTACCACCTTGGATTAACTTCCATGGCATAGTGTGCAGGACAGTGTTCCCACAAGCCATGCTTTTGGCAATACAAGTAGGAACATTTTCTTTTAGCTAGAGAATGCTAAATTGTCAGGAAAAAGAACTCTCTTCCCTATATTGAATTGGTCGTGCAGAAGAGAAACTATTTAACAGAAGTGTGTTTTTTCCGTTTAGTGTGATGCAGGGATCTTGCTGGTTCTCCAGTTTGTTGGGTGGTGGTGGGAGATTATTTGAGCTAGACCTGAATTTCTACTCTAGAACCCAAATTGTCAAGCCTTCTTAAAAACCCATAAGACACTGAAGGTGCACGAATTCTGTTTTTTCTTTGGACAAGTCTCTGTTCCTACCTTAAATAGGGAGTATGTCCACTTTTTGAATTACTGTTGTAACCACCAAAGAAAATTTTGAGTTCCTGTACAAGTAGACCACAACTAATGAGCCATGAGCCTTGTTTGGGCTACACTGATTTTCTCCAGCTGGAGACTGGATAGACCTTTAGTCTGATTTTAAGAATCTCTTCTCTTCTTTGACTCAGACTATCTGATTCTCTGTATCTGAACAAATTCTAATTTGTGTTCACGTTCTTCCCATTTCTCCTTTGCATCTTGTACTTGCTGGAATAAACAGTTGATGAACTGTGGTACAATAAGTGTACAGATGTTCTCTCAGCATGCCAGCTGCACTTATGATTCTCATCTCCATAACTGTATATCTTGCACCTTTACTATACTTGAGATTACTTGTAGCTGTTGAGCCCAGTTTTATGTGGGAGAGCTCCTGTTGTGTAGCAGAGGTTCATGTCAGCTCCCTGGTTTTTTTCTCCTTAGGTTAGCGGTGCTTCACAGATTTCTCTCTGAACACAGAATTCCTACAAGAGCATGAAACATTTTGCAGAACAGTGGGCATTAGGAAAATGGAAGAGTTGGGGCTTTGATTTAATTCTTTATTTACCTTCCACTTGTGTATGAAAACAGATGCCATCCATGGCATCCATTACTTACAGAAATATTCACCCTGTTTATACCCTAGTATTCATTTTCACAGCAAGATATTCTAGGCTTCTTATACACAAAACTCCTAAGAACTAATTTTCTCCTTAGAATTATTTGACAAGCTCATCAGCTGTGCAATGATTTTCTTTAATGTTTTGTTTTCTAAAATGTAATTCATCTCTGGATTTTTATACCACAAGAGGTAGCCAAACATCAGGTATTAATTTCCACCAAGAATGTTTGTTGTATCTTCCAGATAAATTAAAATATGATTCAGTGAATCATCAGGCTGTAAATTACAATACCAGGGAATGCTAATGATTTTATAGGAGCCAGGACCAAAATTTATATGAAGACTGTTGATCTGTTTGGGAGTGTTTTGTTAGGCTCATCAATTTTTCTTAGGCTGACCTAATAATTACCTTCATCAGGGCAAGGCCTGTACACCTTAAATTCCTACTTGCTTTGTTATTTTATATTCTAACCTGGTTTTGCCAACACTTCAAAGACAGCTGTGTTTGGGGGGAGTGAAAATAGGACAGTTTTGCTTCTTAGATGAGACTTTTAAGGGGGGGACTTTCTTGCTGGGGGGTGAGGGGAGGCCTGTGTGGAGGAATCCTAATAAAACCCTTACAGGAGGAATTTAATTTTAATGTGTTTCCATGCTATTACAATAGGATAGACTAGTTCTCCTGAGCTGTGTTTAATTTAGCTGTTGTTGTGTTAAAGCACTGGAGATGTTGTAGCCCAGACTTCTGGATGTAGTTCGGACTACACATGGGACCCAGGTGCCACTGAATTTCAGACCACTGTGCCCTAACCTTCCTGTTTCTGGACTTCCAGTGTCCTTTTGCCTGCCCTATACTGGAGTCACAGTTCCAATCTTTCTGGAAGGAGACATGTTGTCTGATCACATGCAAGAGACGCATGGCAAAGGAAGCTGAGGTACTTTACCATCCCTCGTTGCTGATGAGGGACAGATCTTCATAGGACAGCTGAGAGGATTTATCCAGGTGGCTGGAAAAGGTTTCTCAATCTAAATATGCAAACATTTGTACTTTGTGGATGTTCACAGTAATGATTGCTAAAAACGAATTATTTATTTAAATTTTAAAAGTCCAAGACCATGTACGGTGGTTTTTTTTTTTTTAATATCTCCAAGGATAGAGATGGTGCAAATTTCTGGGCAACCTGCTACAGTTTAACCACAATTACAGCAATAATGTTTTTACTATGTTTAAATGGAGCTTTCTGTAACTCAAATTGCACCAATTGCCTCTTGAACATTTCTGAGAAGAGCCTGGCTCCATCTTCTTTACTTCCATCCAAAATCCCTGTTCAGTATTTATGCACATGGATAAGATCCTGAGTCTTCTCCAGCCTGTGCAACCCAACCTGCCTCAACCTCTTTCCATGATGGATGCTCCAGTCCCTTAATCACTTTAGTTGCTCTTCACTGGATTTCCTCCTGTATGTTTATGCCTGTCTTGTGCTGGGTAAGACAAGTCCATTTCCTGAAATATCTAGGTCAATGTATGTAAATTAAAAACCACGCATTGGAAAGACCACCAGTCTTCTCCTTTCCAAGTAAGGTGGGTGCCCTGTGTTTTCCTGAGGGTGTTCCCACTGAAAAGATCATGAGCACTGCTGCCTTCACTTGGGTCCTGGTTGCAGCGAAGCACGGGAGTGTCCCTTCCTCCCTGTGCAGCAATGTTGGCTGCATATTAAGTGACCTTTTTGAGTGTAACCAGAGTTTGTTAGATATAAAAACCCTAGGCAGAGTGCAATGAAAGTGGAAAAAGCTGCTAACATTGAAAGCTGCTATATTGAAGCATGGCTAGAGGTTAATGCAAGAAACACTGACTTCTTCTATATAGTCTATGAGAATAAGACTAGAAAATTTTGGAGGCATCCACTTGAGTTAAAAGGCATGAAATCACAGAATCAGTTTCTGAGCATCCCTACATCCTGCTGAAGGCAATAGGTTTTTTTTTCCAAAAAAAACCTTCAGAACTTTTGCCAGATTGAGTCAGTCTCATCTCACTGATATGAGTTTCCAGCATACTGCTTTGGCATGTCCTTAAATATGTGAGGTTATTGTGATGGTAGGGCCACCAGCAGTGGTATTCCGTAAATGCTAAGCTGACTCTTCCTAGCTGTGATTTTATTTTATTTTTATATTTGTTCATTTATTTTTCTGATGAGCAGTCAACACCTAATGGCACATAAAACTGTATTTGCCAAGATTTGTCATGAGACGTGGCTGACAGGTAAAAATGTTTGACCTTTTAAGGGAAAAGCAGGCTTTATGGAAATCACTTTTTTCTAGGGGCCAGCTGAAACTGCTTGAATTCAATAAGTTGCTTTGCATGGAGCAGGTGATATCCTAGGTAGATAGGTTTGACACAAACCAGTGTGGCTGCCTCATGCCAGTGAGCTCTGCTCTGTAACTACTGTGAATTTCTCCAAATACTCTTCAAAAGCATAGAGGAACATCCTGGTGCAAAAATCTAGAAAGAGAAGAGCAAAAGACTAATTATTTTGAAGAGAGAAGGATAACTAATTGGCAAGGAAGCCCAAACTGCTGGGAGAGCACAGTATTCATGTGAGGGCCGGTAGCATCTGTGGCAGCAGCAAACTTTTCCTTATTGCCACTCACCCTCATCTTCCACTATTTGAACTGGAAAGCTGCTGAGAGTAGATGAAGACTCTGGAAAGTGCATGTGGTGTCAAATCTTCATGAGCTTAAATGTCCTGCAATATTAATCCTCAAGCTAAAGGAGCATGCTGGAGCAGGAGAATCCCTTGGGTGTGAGATACCTTTTACCTCTGGTCAAGACAAAGACTAGAGCATTCCTTATGTGTTTTTTTGCAGCCCTGCAAAAGGGAAACCTGATAGTTGGAAATTTCTGCAGAAATTCCAGCAGAGATGCACAGGGGCTGCCTGACTGTTTATGGGTTGACATATACCCAACTATATGAAGCAGAAAAAATCAAGTAGAGCCTCAGCACCTACACTCCAGAAGGAAAGTGTGTTTGTAATGTTTTAGGGGTTTTTTCACTTCTTTACTGATATGAGCTCCTACTAGCTAAATCAGTTTGGATATCTCTCCCCTTTCTCAGGCATTTCAGAGCACAGAATTGGTGGTCTCTGTGTCAGTTATTAAGGACAGGACTTAAAAGGAAGAATAACATTTTTCATTTGGAAACTTTCTGTAATTCCATTTCCTGTAAAGTGTGATGGAGGGGGAGAGAGCCTTGAGCCTGCACTGTTGACTGGTTAGTGACCTTCAGCAATTTACATAAGCTATTTCCTCACCTATGGAATGAGGATAATGATACTCCAAAGTCTACTTTAAAAAATTGCATCAGGGCTAGATATTGTTGAACTATTACTTTAGTACAAAAAACAAATCTTTAGTATAGCAGAAGAATTTCTGGAGACTTAGAAGTCAGTGGAGGAAAGTGAATCTTCAAAAATGTGTTATATAAAAAAATCTTTAAATTGAGACAACAGGGAAAGATTAGAATGCTCTTAACTTTTTCTTCTTCCTCTTTTCTTCCCCTCCACCTCCCGGTGTTTACTTTTCAACATGATGCTGAAGTGGGTTTTGCTTTTGTCTATAATCAGTTCAACCTCCAAGTTCTCAGCACTGCAGAAATCTCTATGTATTCCAGAACAACTTCTTGCTCTGAAATTTTTGTTTTAAAGTCATAGGAATGTGTTGGTTCTTACAGCATGCTGGGAAAGTTTATTTGGCAAAAATGTATAATTTCAGCCAAACTTGAGATGACAGCACTGGTGGTAAGTTGTGACAAAAAACTCAACAGAAACCAGACAATTCTAAGCTGAAGTAGACATTCTCTTCTTATTCAGAGTGGCACATAAGAGACTTCATAGCAAAGCAATGTTGCCCAAATTCCAGTTTGAGGCATCTGCTGATCATCAACAGGTGGTGTTTGTACCAAATTTCAGAAGGCCCAACTATTGTTAGCCTGCCATTAGCCTGGCAATAATTGTGTTTTCTTAAAATTCAAGCTTCTGAAGTCAGGATGTTATATGAAAATCTTATCTTCCATTAAATTTCATTAAATTTGATTAAATTTCATTAAATCTCATTATATCTTTCATTAAATATTTCATTAAAGTTCCCAGGGCTTTGGAGAGGACTTGAAAATGTAAACCCTGAAAACTCAAGAAACCCCACAAAAAGTAGGAAAAATCATTGCTTTGTTTCCTCATTTAAATGATATATTTAATAAGGTAGTCTTTGAACTATTAAGAAATCCAAAGCATTATTTTTAACACTCAAGGCAATCTGGGAATTTGTGTGTGTGCATGTGTCATCTCATTGAAATCAATTATTTACTCTCTTCCCTCTAACTATTCTCTGTATTTGGGCAAAGCCATCCTGCCCTGCTGAGGGTGATGGGTATGCGTTTTCTCACTGAGATGTTCATCTCCATGTGTCAGTAGCAGGAATGGTCTCTCTCAGTATCTCCATTCCAATTCGGTCTCATGGGGAGCTTCTGTTTCCTCTGGACAAACTGTAACTCATTGCTAATCACCATGAGCGCTGACTAGTGCTTGGATCTAGTGAGAGCTGCTCTTGTGCTGCTTTTCTACTTCAAAGTAGCCCTTGAGGTGGCATAGTGCAAGATCACTATCACTATTGTGGAACATCATCCCGGAGTGGCAATATCAGGTGCCGTGGGAAACCATATAAAAGCCAATGAACTATTTCTTCCAATACTTGGACTTATTTAAGCATGTTTAGGCTGCCAGCAGCAGATAGTCAGCACCCCCGGAGACAGCACTGTTGAGTCACTCTCTCAGACAATACTCTTGGCAAAAGCTTGAGGAGCAGTATAGTTTGTCTGTTAGGGGTATTCTTATTGTCTTAGGGAGACTATATGAGCTGCCTTGCCTGGGGATGTCAGGATAAAATACTACATACTGTGAGAATATCTTTGAGGGCTGTCCCCTTTCAGCTCCATTCCTTTCTCCTCTTGTTTGTAGCATCCCTCCCTGCCAAACTGCTGTGTCCAGTAGATGCAGTTAAATGACATGCCCTCACAGTAGTTTTTCCAGAACCAAAGCATGCCCAAGATTACGATGACAGCTGATGATGCTTCATCATCTTCCTGGAAGGGACTGGAGATACTTCTTCACTGTCTGGGGACATGAAAATGTCCATGCCTGAGAAATACAGTAAAAGGTCACATCCTGAAATCCCTGAGACCATTTGGGAAGCAACACTGTTGTCAGAATTGATCCATAGAATGGTTGCATTTCATTAGCTGCATCTGTAAAGTTTATTCAACAAGCAGCTTGTGATGACATGGCTGGTTCTGGTAGGGCTTGGGCAGCCCTTCCAGCAGCAGCCATCCTCCATCCTCTTCCTACCTCAATCTTGCTGTTGAGACCAAACAGCTTATTGCCAAATCCTTGAAATGTCTCTAGCTATTCCATAGTCTGAAATTGGCTAAATGTTTTGGCGGCAGGAAGTAACATGCCTAGTGAACTCTTTCTTATGGACACTGTATTTATAAAGCTAATTTCATTTCCTTCCACACCTTGTGTGGATGATAAGATGCCCTTGTGTTTTTCATTGTGCAGAAGAACAGAAATCCCATTCAGGTGTTTACCCTTCTCCAGAGATGCTGGTTACTTGTTACAGACCAGCTCAAAGATAAGCTATTGCTACTGTGTAACTGACTCCCCACCAAGTGTGTACACACAGTGTTCCGTGTCTGACTGAACTACAGATATTCGCTGTCAGAAGGACCCATTTTCCATCAGAAGTTTTAGGTCATCCCAGCTAATGGGGCTTTTCAGCAGGAGAGTCATGCCTGTGGCAGGGATTGATGAGTCTGGGCTGGGTCCTCAGACTTCCACAGACAGCTGTGAAGATATTGGGTAATACCAGTGGATGCTGTCCCTGAAGAAAGGAAAATTTAGAGGTAAGCATGTTTATTCATCTCTATTATGGGTTGGGGTTTTTCGTTTTGGTGGTTTGTTTTGGGTTTTGTTTTTGTGTTTTAGTTTGGTATGAATTTCTTTTTAGAACTAAGAATTTCATTCCCTTCCTTGGAATTTTAAAGTGACATTTAGGTTGTTTTCAAATCTAAAGAAGCTGCTCCTGTATAGTTCACTTTCAGGATAGGTTTTCAATAGATTTCACAACAAGAGCAAGATTTCCAAAGCACGGTGGATTTTCAACAGAACTCAGCCAGCCAGGATGCTTATCTTGGTGACTGTCTGGGTGCTGATTTGTCTCCAAAAAACATGTCCTAGATATTGGTAATATCCTCAGAAAAGTTTGGAAATAAATTGATGGCTTCACTTCTGATCCCTATGCTGACTACATCTGCAGGTTACAAAACACTGAGCAAAGCACCGTCTCTGAGCCAGGGATTGTGGAATATTCAGATAGAGCTCTTCATTCTTCATGGTTTTGAGTGAGGTCATGTTTAACAGGCTGGAAAAAGAAATTCCTTCTTGGCATTGCCAATTCTCCAGTACACATGAGGTTATTTCTTTTGCATGTTTTGCTTATGGGTGTCAAGCAGTGATGTGTCACTCCTTCATAAATGAATGTATATTACACCTTGCTGGTCATGGATGAGTGCCAGAAAATTGTATCATTGGGCAAAGAGAAGATATTTCAATGTGTCAGGATTCCTACTTTTGAAGATTTTTTCAGAGTGTTTGCTGTGTTCAGCAAAGACCAAGCTTTCTCTTGAAAAACAAAATTCCTGGAACTACCTCTGTCACCATATAGTTAATTTATTGAGACAGATTCCCTCTGACCTGTCTGTAGGCAGTCAAACTGAAATTCTCATAGTAGCACAGAAGTGAACATCCTTTTATAGAGAAGTGCTTCATGGACAGCACACAAGTGGGCACATGCACATATTGTCCTTTTTTCATCCCTTTGGGGGTGAGTGGGCATGCATTAAACTCTCCTATTGCATTTTGGATGTGCTGACTGGGTGAGTTGCTGGAGATGAGATGAATCACTAGGAGTGGTTGCAGCAAGTCAGCATTACATCCCCTCCTGCTGGTTTTTATTTGAGTAGTTTGCTGATCACAAGGCACCGTCTTTTTCCCTCTCTAAGAAAGCTGTGCAATACTATCTTATTTTATTGTGCATTACATGTACAGATTGTTTTATGAATCATTACTCACTTCTCATTCAATTTCTCGACGAAGTATAAGCTTCAATACAACCTGTGAAATACTTTGCTTTTAGCAAAAGATATCATATTTGTGAATGTGGTCTGGACTCCTTTTATAACATACTGAGTCTTAAACTCATTTCCTTTGAAGTCCCTGGATTTTCATAGTCTGTAAGGATTAAAAAAAATTAAAACCCTGTGATGTAAGGAAATAACTTGTGGTTTCTTTACCAATTAATAAGCTCTATAAAACATTGTATATTTCTTTTTAAAAGTGTGTAATAAAAAAACAGAGGAATGGACTGCTGCACTTATGACCACAGTGGAAGAAAGACTCTTTTTCTCTGTTTTGCTGTGGTAAAACTCTTGGAGCTGGCGCATTCTTAGGCTGATACAGTAGTGTTGTTTTGGGTTCCCACTCACAGCCTAGAGCAGTCCCACATGGCTGGGTACAGAATAAGTACTGCCTGTGGAGTTGGAACATGAATATGAAGCATGCTAATGCTAGTATCAATTAGACAGTGACCCAGAAATTCTTGGAAGAATGATTTTTCAGCAGTATCCTGTCTCCAGGGCTTACAACCCTAACGGTAGCTCCTTGCTGACTCCTTTGTAGAAAGCTGGAACAACTGGGAATGAGCCAGGGGAAGATGAGGGAGGACAGAGAGAAACAGATCATTCAGGCAAAGGCATAATCAAAACTCTTGGATGAGTAAGAAAATAGCCATTTCACTTATATGTTTGCCGAGGTTTGTGTTGGGCCCGAGTGTTATCTAGACAGATGTACTCACAGTTTGTTTTCCATAATACCGCTGGATTTTTGAAAATATTTTAATGACATCTGGGCATTTTGCTAGGCCTCAAATTCTTGATAATTTTCCAGGTCATGCAGCCACCTTTGCATCATCTGGCCTCCCAACCTCTTCCATTCTTTCAGAGTCTTATAAAGAGCATTACACTTGCAGATGCAATTATTGTATAATAAAGTATTGATTTCCTAAGGAACCCTTTAACATCTGCTTTCATAATTAGCATTTACAAGGCATCAAAAATTAACCATGTACAGCTTTAGAAATTAATTGCAAGGCCCTTTTATTTCTGAAATAAATATCAGTGCCCATGTCCTGAGAAGAGCTGAGCATCTTGTCTAACTTCACTGAGTGCAAACATATTATGTGTCTGGATAAGACTAGTGTAAAAGTAGAGTATTAAAAGGAAAATTTTGTCTTTTCTTTTGCCGTTTGATAATTGCCTTTATTTGCCCATTTCCTTCAGCAACTTGGCATTGTCTTCCTATTTGTGTTGTAATACTTTTTCCATGGTAATTTCTATTTTCTGCAGCGGTGGCTCTTTCTGAGAGTAGCTCTGGTCAACTTCAGGCATGAAAGCAAATAAGGCATTTGTTTTGCAGTTAGATGTTTTTTCTTCCAATAAATCTCAGAGGGATGCTATGGCTTAGTTTTAGTCCCTCAGAGGAGTAAACTTCCTGACAGGTACTGTCTAATCAAAAAAAAACCTCCCCTCTCCGATTCTGTTGTTGTAGATGAAATCTACAAGAAAGAGTTTGGTGCCCCAATTTAGTGCTGAGGACTTAAGGAGGGGCTTTTCCTCTCAAAGTGGTTCTGTTCAGTGGTTCTCAACAGTAGCTTCTGTTTTAATGTGTATGGTCTCCCACTCTCTTTAGTTTGGGTTCTGAGTTCCTCAGCAACCTGGAGATCTGTTTCTCTCTGTGCTCACTACTGCCGCACTCCGAGCAGTTTGTTCCCTGCTCCCTTCAAAAGTGTTGGTGAGACATAGCTAAACATACTAATGCTTTTTATAGGGTTCTTTTCCAGGCTGTCTTTGGACTCCTAAAAACTCAGTTGTGGGATCTTTGGTCTAAAGCTGAACCAGAAGCAGGCTGTAGTGCTCTCTTCGTTAGCAAAGGAGAAACCGTTTCAGACCTGCTCAGAAGATTTCGCTTGTGTTTGAACAGGATTGAGCTCCACGGCCCAAAGCAACACATGAAAAGACCCTATGAAGGGATGTAAGAGTGGTATGGGGATGGACAAAATCTGAAGGAGGCTTGTTTGTGCTTCTTGGGCTAATAAAATCATGAGAGTGGAGAAAGACAACATTTTTCATGTATTAGTAATGGGTTGAGTTTGACTCGTAGCAAAGGGAGGATGGTGAAGACTCTCAGGAGAGAGAGATCAAGGAGATTAAATATATTAACTCACTACATCTGACCAGAGGGGGTTGGAAGGAATCCCCCCCAAAAACAATACAGGAAAGAGAAACTCTGATAACCCCAAAAATAGAAAATTTAAATTGCAACTATTGACTTCCAGGGAGTATCACGCTGATAGTTGACATTTTAGTCAATAACCATCTCAACCATCCCAGGATATCCAGATTTGGATTACACTCAGATACTTTTAGTGCAGATTTACGCAAATTTTTGTCTTCCAGAATCAATTTTCAAAAATATATTTGAGCAGGGGAAATGGGAGAATATGCATCATTTGGAGGGGATTTTTCTATTTTTAGGAGTACAATTATGGTATCATTTCAGTTGAAGAAAATCTTTGTATCATCCTTCATATCTGCTGACCAAGACATTGCCTTTTACATAGACTTTAAAACGCTGTGTGTAGCTGCAATAGCTGTAAAAGTGTCTGATGCCCTGTGTGTCTGGTGAGAAGTTTCTTTCCAGGAATGGCTTATACTGCATCATTCAAGCTGTGGGTACACTTGGGTTTCAGAAAGGCAAATTTTCTGTGGCAGGCAGGTGTTATCTGCTGGTATTCCAAAAAGAGAGTGCTCTACCACAGCCTCAGCCTTTTTCTGTTGGTTTGGCTGTGCATGTTTCTTGTTGGATAGACACAGTGCAAAAGCCTCTGCACCAGGCTTAGATAAATAACAGTAACATAAAAAATGCAAGAGTGCTGATCTACCTGTTTGCTTCCTGACTCTTACATGTGGAGCCTGTTTTCCCTGGCAATTTTTCCAGCAAGATTTGAGTCTCTGTTGGGTTCACAATCCATTTGGATCCTCAGAACAGGTATTTTTCTGCCTATTGTTATCCAGTGGCTCTTCCCAGCTGGGGTGACCTCAAGAGAGTATCCATGAAGGCATTGGAATCTGCTGAAGCCCTCGCACTTGGAAGAGACCCAGCATGCCAAGTATTCCGAAGTGGAGATGTGTAGCTGAGACCTGCACTTCTGTTGGCTCAGGGACATCCGCTCAAAAATGCTCAGTTTCTTGACTGGTTCCCAATTTAGATGAGTGTTGAAAAGAGAATGTCCCAAGGGATACATGCTAACCCTTGTACAAAGGCTGATCACATAGGCATGAACCAGTTACTGATCTATCCCACATTCTTGTTTTACTGCAGCACAGATCTCTGTCTCTAGTTTAAGTGTCATCCACTTTGCCATGCGTGGTTTGTGACAGGGGAAAAGGCAGGCATTTCCTCTGGATGCGACCTGGCTCTTCCTGGGTGAAAGGCAGCAACACTGATCTGCACACAGTGAGTGGCAACACCCTCATTTGTGCTGCTGCTTCAGACTGTTAGCAGGCACGGCTGGCAGGATTAACCCTGCATTCCTGAAAATTCCTTTAAATAGATCACTTGGAAAGTGACTGTGGGCAGGGTGCTCCTCCCTCTTGGTACAGGTAAAGTTCTCAGGGTGGTACAGTCAAGTTACTGCAATAAGAATTGACTCTAGGATGGACACATGCACACACATATATTTGTCTTATTTGGGGTGGGGAAAGAGGGATTACTTAGATTATCTGTTCAGGATTTTTTTCTTTGGAAAGGCCCTTTGTCTGGAAGTACCAGAAAGGAGGGGGCAAACTAGTTGCCTTCACGGCCCAATGAGCAAAAAGAACGCAGTACTCCTGTTACCTGGAGACATTCAAGAAGGCAAGTGCAATTAGTCATTAGATAATTAAGCTGTACATAATCAGAGTAGTGGAGACAAACCACCTTATTCCACAGATGTAGCAGAGCAGGAGAAGCCCTTTTTTAGAAACTGCATGACAGGGAAGGGAGAGAAGGCAGAAACTGCTTGATCAACATTATTTGTACCATGTCTGCAGCAAACAGAAGCTCCACTGAGGCCTTTTCTTGCAGCCTTCCTCCTGGGAATGCTGCCAAGGGAAGGAATGTTTCAAAGCATATTGTCTTCATTCTGGTCTTGCTGAGGCAAAAATTTCACCGATGGAAGAAACTTGGAGGGGCTTGCAATTTTAGTCTAGTAAGACTAGGAGTGAGGGTATTTAGGAAATGAGCAATGCCCAGGAGGATTGTTGATTGCTCTTGGTCTCCCCTGGTTCAAGGTTACCCCAGTGCTTGATGCAGGCCTCGGAGAGCTGTTCCCCTCTGCTGCCCATGGCAGATCCCTGCCATACCCATGGGGTGGGGTGCCCAGCTGCAGAGGGGCAATGGAGCTCAGCATTTCCCTCTGCCCACGGAACCCACAGCTATTTGCAACAGGAAACTGAATGGATCTGTCAGGCTGCTGGCTCTGTAGCAAGGCACACTTCACTTAACCTTCAGGAACATTTATAATTAATGCTTAATTGATTTCCATAATGCTAGATCAACACATTGGCCTCTTCCTGTACATCTCTTCTCATATGAACAGTCCTTACTAACCTTATTTTGTCTTTTCTGTGAGGTTTAACCTCAGGCAAGATTCTTGATGAACTTGCTGCTCATAAAAATATCCAAATGTTCCTAGCACAGATCAAGTGCTGGCCTCAGGCCCCTTGGTGTTTCTTTTCCAGGAAGGGTGGCTTCTTTTTATCATAATGTTAGGACTCTGTGTCTTTTCCAAGACTCAATTTTCTTTCTTGTATCTGCCCCTCTGGGGAAAGGTCATATTCACTTTACTCTAGTTGCCAGATTTTGAAAAGTCAGTCTTAGAAAAGGGATCCTGTGTAGGATCACCTCTGACATTCTGTTCATATCAATTTTGAGTTTTTCTTCTCTTCTGTACATCTGCAGGAGATTTACCCACTCTGAAACTGAGACTGGAATATTGTCCCAGTAAGCATAGCCTGTGCTAGTTTACTTTCAGCAGAAGTAGCCCACATCAAGCTCTCCAAACCTCATGTGAGGGGTTCCTGTTGAACCCAATTAGAGATTCCTCAAAAAATAGATGATCAGAGGAGTCCAATGGATGCAGTGTTAGCCACTCTTCTTGACCCTCAGTCTGGGGAAGGGGGGAGCACTCCTCATCTGAAATGATGTTGTGGCATTGCTTCATACCTGTGACAGTGAGGAAAAATGCAGAAGGTGAAGGAATTTGGAGAAAGACATTAATAAAGACATTGATAAAGGAAAGCAAACTGTCTTGCAGGAAACAAAATGGTTCATGGTGTCAGGGCAGTGGCCACTATAAGTCTGTTTTTGCTATTTGTCTTTGCACTTTTCAGGTGGCTTTATTCAGGCCACACCTGTGTGTGTCTTCACAGAACAGGCAAGATTGTATCATCAAGATAGAAACAAAGCGTTGACATTATCTCTATCCTTTTAAAGTGTGAAGTCTGAGGTCAGGAAACAAAGTCAGCAATGACCTGCAATGCTGCTTCGCATCATCTTGGTCCAGCCATTTATTTTAGTTAAGCAAAAATCTGGTTCTTGTTGGAATTTCTCTAGTTGTGCCTAAAGAACATTACTTTCTACACACCTCTGACAGTTCCACACTGTAGTTATGTGTTGTCTCTGTGCCTGATTTCTTTTACTTCTGTGGTGAAGGAACTGGTAAAAGAGTCGGTTCAAGTTGACCATGTGTTTTTACATTTTGTGAGTTGCACTTTTATGTTCTCTTTCTCTTTTTACAAACTACAGTCAGGTGATATCTTCGACCTTCTACCTAACACCTTTGCAGACAGGACAGATTTTGATCATCTGACGAGAGAGCTGGTCTTCTAGAAATCATGGACAGAAGAGGCATCTACCGTAATAAAAGCCTACCAGTTTCTAGAGCAGGTAAAGGGAGAGGACTTTCAAACACATGTGCTGGAGAGAGGAGAAATCAAACTGCTGTGAAGCTCAGCAGCGACTTTGCTCTCAAGAGAGGAGGCATTTTCCAAGTCACAGTTACACTTCTTCTCTACTATCTGCTGCTATCAAATACTTGGATACTAATGAAAAATAATGATGGATGCTGCTTCCTTGACATGGGAGAAGAAAAGCATTGCTGGTGGATTATCCTGATTTGTTAATTTCAAATATCTGTTAAATCTTGGTTTCAGTACAAGAGTGTAACTCACTGGTCACAGACTGTTTTGTGTATATCAAGTGCGATTTGATAACTAAAAAGAAAAATTTTCCTGTTGGTGCTTAAAGAGAACCATGAATTCTATATTAAATGCTCTTTTATTCTGTTTGTGTGAGCATGCAGGAACACATGATAGCCTCAAGTAGGCATCAGGAACACATACTGTGAGGCACTGCGATTTAGAAAGTGAAAATAAAATCTTTCCCAAAAGAAGCTTGTGGTCCAAGTATATCAGTTTTGAAAATTGGCACATGTATAAAGAAATTCCAAATAAATCTACATCGTAAAGAGAAAAAAGGGGCTACTGCAGACAATTAACTACAGGATCTATATGATAAATCTTTTATCTAAAATTAGCAATGGATGTATTGAGTGGGTCAAGATGAGCATGTTACTCTTACAGAAAACTTGTACATGTGAAACCTGTCATCTCTTATTGAAAGACAAATGACATTTTGAGGCATTACGTAAATAATGGAATCACATGGCCACCTGATCTTGGTTATTTCTTAGTGAAGGATACGACATTTCAAATGTCCCTTTATTCTGAATTGTAGAGCTGTAATTCTCCTGAACTGTCAGCACAAGTTGAATAACTCTAGAGGCTTGGAATGAATTCCTAGTCTGTTTGAAGTCAGTGGGAGTGGTGTGCCTGGCTTAAATGAAGGAAAGGTTTTCAACTTCAGCGCCTGAGAAGGGGTGCCTCTGGCTCTTGTTTGCTAAAGGAGATGTCCAGTCACTATTTGGAGAATAGAAATTGTATCTCTGTTTTCATCTGTTCATTAGTAAATTCTGCTAAAACAAACACAAAATTTAGTCTGATGTTCTTAGTTTGGATGACCTGCCCAAGTTGGGCTTGGCCTTTAGGAGGGGATGCTTCGTGCCATGAGTGGCAGAATGAAAGAAATGAGATTTTCTCGTTATCCACATCTGCCATGCAGTTATGCTTCAATGATACCAGCCTGTGTGGCTGTACCTCTGGTTGCTATTGGGTGTGTTGTCTAACTGGAGCTCTGTACACACAAACACACAAAGCAGGGGAGGGGACTCTGCTGCTTGGGTGGCTGCTCCCAGGCAGCATTTGTAACAGCTGAGCCTGCTGTTCTCTCAGGAGGCAGGTGCTGATTCAGACCTGGCTCATCAATCCAACTGCTTTCCATGAAATTTATAGTAACTTCCTAATGCCTGAAGTTTGTAGCCCTCTAGCAAATCTGGTTGAAGCTGGACAACAGATTTAGAAGATATTGGTGGGATTAGGCAGGCAGCAGGAAGGCATCAGCTCTAGTTTGAAATTGAATGAGAGGATAACAAACTAGAAATGGCACAAATTATTTCCTTTCCCTTTATTAAAAACACCAGAGAATTTGGTAGGGATCAATCAATTTCATACAGGTGTTGATTCAAAACTTTGATTAAATGAGGTAACTATTCTGAGCAACTTCATGAAGAAGAAGAATATTTCATAGAAATCTAGCATGAGTGTCATTAAAGTTATGAAAAACAATCCGTTTCCTGTGCTCTGTAATGGGCAGCAAAAAGAACTTGCTTGAATTCACTCTGAATGAATTCTATAGTACCTGTTTGGAATCCAGGTAGAAGTCCACACCATTTTGTGAGAAGTGACCACAGCTGGTCACTGAAGTCAATTTTTACCTGGTGACATCATGTGTGTTTGTGGTCCTCTGTCTCAGTGGTGGTCAAGGTCCAGATTTTAAAAGAGATCCAAGAATTCACAGGACTTAACAAATGTTTAAAAGAACATCTGCAGCTACTTAGCATGCCCTCCTGCCAGAGTTGGGTGGGTCTGTCTCCATTTCTCACCTTTCCCACTTTGTCTGGAGGGATAAGTGAAGGTGTCTCTTCCCAGATAAGATAAAGATTGTTTTGAGAATGATTTGCATTAAAAAGTTAATCAATCTAAGTTGAATTTTAATGTGAGGAAAAAGCTGTAAGATCTAGGGCTGGAGTTAAACCAGGATTTATAATGAACAGAGAGTTTGGATATGATCAAAATAAATGAAACAATTTGCATATCAAGTTTTACAGTCAGTAAAGTTTTAAATGACAGATTCAGTCTGATTATGCAGACATTATACAGTGGCTGAAAATTGCCTGTATGGAGAAATTTCCTTACAATCTTAAACATACTGTATTATATTCTGGTCTTAGCTTATGGAGTTAAATTTGAAGTAAGACTGATTTAGTTAGTGTAGATTTATATCCAAACAAAGAGATAAGATTCTCCCTTATTTTCAGTATTGGCCTAAACTCTGTCTCCTCACACCAATTATTGTCTCAACACAGAAGCATCTTCTCTGTTCTTCTGTCATTTGAAGCTGTTTTCGTGTATCTCTCCTGTCCTTCATGTCCTTTTCCGATAGAAATGCCATTTGGAAACACAGTTTCTTCTTTCCTCGTGGCTCTTAATGCCTTTTTGCTTCTCTCTACCAGTTACTTACTTTTAGCTGTAGTATTTGAATTACAAAATTAACATATAGGTTATTCTGAAAGGGATTCAAGGACCACTTGTACCCATCTATACAGGACAAGATGAATACAGCTGAACAAGGATGATGAGGAAGCCTGGTGGCTAAATCTAGGGAAGGAAATATGCAACTACTCATTTTGATGGATGGTCTTAACTTGTCCCTCTGAAAAGGGCTTTGAGAGTATGGATAAAGAAATCAGAAGTCTAGAACACCATGATAACCTTCAACAACAACACAGTACTGGGGGGAAATCTGTGAGGAAAAAGAAATAAATTGTGTGAAATATTTCAGAGCAGTGTTAAAACTAAGAGCATTCCTGCTGCCTTTTAGTCCTTCACATTACTTTCTCCAGCTGATAGGTATTCCACTGAATTTGTTTTATTCCCAAACTTACAGGATTCTGCAATGATGTTTCTGGTGTACCACATACCAAAGACAGATCAATCCTCATGTTGTTCTCCATTAACTACACAGTATTGAAAATATATAGGCATGTCAGGTTGATTTTTTTCCAAGTATTTTCTTTAGAATAATGAGTTTCTTCTGTGATTGCATGCCACTATGTCTCTGTTTACGTACGCTTTCTAAACATAACACTGTAAACTTTTCTTCCTCTTCACAAATCAATGCTATTGATGGTTTCTGTTTTCCTTGTTTTCCTGTCCTATTTTAGAGAGCTGTCAGCTGGCAAAAAAAAAAGAAAAAAAAAGACTCTGTGCATGGCAGCATGTTTCTTTCTTCATGTCTTGTTATGTTTGTCATTATTCCATAGTACAGAATTGAACTCCCTGGCTTAATCTCTATCTATTTATTCGTAGTACTTCCTATGGGCTAATTAATTCCATGTTTAAAAACCCAATGATTCATGATGATAAGCAAATCATTACAGAAGGTACTTATATATTTACTGAATTCTTAAAGAGGAATTTTTCTGCTAGAAAAGGGAAATTAATTTCTTTTTGCACCCTTACTTTCCCATGCTTTCAGAATTTCCAGAATTATTTATTGAGAGAACCTTATGGGGCCTGAACAGGGAAGAAGTTGAGACCCTGTCTCTGAACCAAGCTGTTTGCAGTTACTCCATCATTGGTAGTTTGTTTATTTTTTGCTATGTTAGGGCTGGTTTCCAACATTTTATCCCTAATTTAGCATCGAAAGTGCACAGTGGGGTTGGCTTTCCCCAGGCTTTTGTGTGTATTTTTGCAATGTTGGCATCAATTTCCTCCCTTGTCTTATAGAGCACTCAAGAAACAAATGCAGCTTGTCCAAAATACACGGATGATAACTACCCCAAACATACACATTTTGCTTTTACTCCCACAAATGTTTTGGCAGGATAAAGAGCCCATTTGGCTTCCTATATATTTGAGCAAAGAGGGAATCTCTTGTTGTTTCTCCCTTCTATTCTATGTTTTTATTTATTCATTATATTGTTCTTTCAACCTGCATAAAAAAACCCCAAGCACTATCACAACTGGCAAAGATTAAAATCAGTGACTAATACCCTTGCTACAATAAACTTTGCCAACCCCTAGCACGAGACATAAATAATACAAAAAGCCCTCTCATGTTCTGAGGAACTGATATGAAAATTATAATAATTGTTCCACAGTTAATGGTACAAGAACTCAGTAACACTTAAGGACCTCCATACTGGATTTGATTTGCAGCCAGCTGGAATCTTTCCATCAAATCAATGTGGTTTAGACTATGCCCCAAAAAGAGGTGGGTAAAATTTTCGTATTCAGTTTGGACTTTTCTTCCCTTTTGAACTCATTCTTAGCAGCTGAGCGAGAAACACTTGAAGGAGTAAATAATCACTTGAGTGGTTATGAGATGATATGGTTGCATTAACTCTGTGTTTAGAAAATCTGTCTGTGTTCAGGTCTGTGCCTGGAGCCCTGGGCACAATGCTCTGAACATACAGGGGAGAACAAGCCAGCCTCTCACCATCAGCCAAATAATCTAATAATTGCAGCTCTCTGAACACTGAAGCAGATCCAAGGCCACAAATTAACCAGAAGGAGCTGCTAGGGGGACAGGTAAAAATAGCCATTTAGTTTTCCTCAGGACTGCAATTAGTTGAAAGGATATTTTCTCCTACGTAGAATGTATGAATAGATGATAGGAAACAACAGATTAAACCTTGGCCCTTGGATCTAAGCACTGTTTACAGATTGGCTTGTGATCCAATATAAAACCTGATTTAGAGATGGGAAGTTAATGAATTTCATATAATCCAGCCAGGTGAGTTTAGCTACTTGTTTTGTTTGTTTGTTTGTTTTTTAATACTAAGTTTTCTCTACAACAGTAAAATTCAGGAAAACGGTTCAAACTCTGAAATAGAAGTGCCACAACAGTCAGGTTTGTTGACTGCCTCCACCAGGTGTGAGGCTGGGCACACGTTCCTGTTGGTGTTCAATTCAGCAGAGAATACAAATAAAGGATGAGATTTTTCAAACACTTTTTATTATCAGTAGAGCTAATAGTTACACTTGAATAAAAATTAAGACCCGAGCTGGCAAAATTTGGAGCTGACGCCAGTGAGATTTAAAAAGATTTAAAAAATGGCCATGTTCCCAGGCTGCTCGGGGCATGATGTCTAGTGGCGTATGGAGATGAAGGACTGGAAACACTAAAATAGCCAAAAGAAACCCATTGGGCAGTGGGAAAATGGTGTGTGATCCTTATGCCCTTGAGGGTTCACTCTCCCCAGTAAAAAGCGGGAGAGAAGCTATCTCAAGGACAAGAGATAAACTTCAGACAAGACTTTTTAAGGTTTTCTTTTTTTTCTTTTTCTTTTCTTACAGTCACGTCAATTTTGGTTCAGAGAAAGGTACCTTTTAACCCTGTGACTTAAAGAAAAATCTTGTTGAACACAGAGTGGAAAGGAATATATACAAAGTCAGGATTATATTTAATTGGTATATATTATAAATACACAAATTCATGTAGCTTTGCATTAATTTCAATAATTCATTTTCTGCTACCAATGTCAGAATTAGAGTGGACATTCTAACCAGTTTCTCTGTTTGTGTGAAGTCTGGAAAAGAGAAGTCTGGAAATTGGAAGAAACTTGCCTCTATTAAATCGGGGTAAAGCTCACTGACTTCAGGAAGCTGAGATTTCAGCCTGAGAAACAATGTTTTTATTTTAAAAAAAAATAATTAAAATAACTTTTGAAGATTTATCTGTGAAAAAAGGGGAAAACCAGAAAGCTAGAAATATATCACAGCAGGAGGTCACCTTTCTCTTGTTTATCCAGGTAAAATAATCTGATAAATAATCTGAAATATATATGAAGAACCACCCATCTTCTGAAATGAGACACAGTATCTTGTGAGACTCTCATTCTATGAGGGAAGGCAGAGCACCCATTGAGATAAAAACTGCAAAGAATATTAAAGCACTTTCCTCTTCAGATTCCACACACCTGAAATCTTTGTAGTGCTTAAGAAAGAGTTAACTGGTTCTTTGCTTTAAACTTTATTTTTGGTTGTTTTATAACTGCAAAGATCTCCTTGAAGCTTTGAAGGGTCCCTTAGCTGTCTCTTGCTTCAGAGGAAAACACTTGCTATGGAAAAAAATTTTAGGCCAGGAGTGTGTTTTGTACAAAACCAGACATCAGTAAAGTTGCAGAAATTGGTTTATTTGTGTACTTTATAGTTAAAAGGCTAATGATTCCAAATACTCATGACTTTGGAGTCAGGCCCTAGAAATCATGTTACTAGTGAGCTTCAGAAGAGGAGTTGCAGTTCTTGTTCTGCATGTTACCTTTAAATCTTATTTTCCTGATTTTTCTAATGATCATTTTTGCTAGAAACTGATTTGCAGATTAAGTAATCTCATGATCTCATAATCTGCATGAATCCGGGATCTTGTGCTCTAAGAAAGATAGCAGTTCTCTTGAGACCTCAAACAAACAAAAATCCTTTGAAAATCCTCCTGCAGAATTGTTGATTGAAGGAATACTCACTTTGAAGCTCATCATACTTCTAGCCTGTGTGAGAATAAGGATAAAATGGGATTTTAACATCCAATAACAAACTGTTATTTGAGAAAAGGGTCACTTGACAAAACTATTTCATATTCATCATTAGGAATTAAATTCCCTGAACAAAGCACATTTGTTTCATGGTGTAATAAATAGTTACTGCAAAATATGAGGGTTTGACTTAATGGGAACTGCACCATTAAAATTGCCTTCAAGGAAAGTCGTGCACATGGACATGCACTCAGAGTCTTCAACAACTCCTTTTCTGTCTTCAATTTGACCTGTTGCAGAGTGATACTGGATAGTTTTCACCAATTTTTGCCCCATTATAGAACTCTGTATGCTCATGAAAAAAAACAAACATGACTTGAAAGAGATTTCCCTATTCTGCCCAGCTGAGCACTCGAAAGCTTGCATGGAAGTGTGAAACACTTCTCGTGGATATATTAAGTGCTACCATCTGTTTGTATTGTTTTGAAATGCCTTTTTGTGCCCAAGCCTGCCCTTATGAGGATAGAGTTTAACATGAATGTCTCAGCAGTTCCCTGAATGTGAATAAGGCAGCAAAACTGAATCCTTTCGTGCCTCCCAATCATGCCCTTTCATTTAGCTACAATAACTGAATCAGAATAGCAGCTCCAAAAATTGAGCCTGTTCTTGTCTTGATGACTCCTTACACACAAGTAGTTGCACATATTTCAAGGAGTTTTTCTCCACTGACTCTGATATTGGGTTGGGCAACAGCACTGAGTCAAACACAGTTTGTGGGCAAACACAAAAACAGTGACCTTTTTTCTTTTAACTCTTTGTAGAACTGTTTCCTTTATTCCAGAAGCCTAAAAAAAAAAAAAAAAGGAAAAATATGTCATAGTTATTGTAAGTACTTCAACATGNACTGTTTCCTTTATTCCAGAAGGCAAAAAAAAAAAAAAAAAAAAGGAAAAATATGGACGAAAAGCTTGTACGTAATCTAGTTTTTGTTCTCTGGGACCAGTAAAAAGCCCCTTAGAATACTATATAAGGTGACATTATTATTGCCACACTTCAGAATTTCTGTCTGAGCTAACAAATACATTTTGAATGAAGTTATTTTGTCAAAATTTACAGCATTTGACAATTAGGATTCCTATCTGTTATAAGCCAAACTTTATTTATAGTCCTTAATATTGTGTTAGTGAAGTTATAATTAGCATATACACAGGAATAGCAAGTTAATCTTTCTCCTGAAACACCACTTTCTTTTGTATTTCAAATAGTCACTACTTCTTCATAAACTAAATTTTATACTGTAGATTTGATTTTGATTTACATGTCAAAATGAGTGATGTTTTTTCAATATTGTATTTTCCTTTTTTTTTTCCCTCCTTTTTTATATCCTGAGGGACAAAAGCCAAACCAATCCTAAAAGTTAATGTGTAGCACATATTTGTAACTTTTTCCAGATACTGTTATTCTGAAATGAAGAATGTACTCTAATCACTTCCCTATATACACCAAGTATTACTTTCTTTTGTGATATATCTTGAACTGCTTCATACTTAACTACCTGCTTGTTTTCTCCCTATTTTTCTGGGTTTGTTTACCTTCGAAAAAGAGGCAAAATAGACTAAGAGAGGCAATTCCAAATTGTTAGCATTCCTGGAAGCAGGGCTCATGCAGTTGAAGCCCATGTGTTGGTTTCAGCTGGGGTAGAGTTAATTTTATTCCCAGTGGCTGTTACAAGGCAGACTTGGTAGTGAAGCCGCCTTTTCCACCAGTGTTTGGAGTACAGCAGCATTTCATTACAGTCATGTGTGTATGTGTGTGAAGGAGCTTGGATAAGTTTTTAAGCTGCTGTAACAAAGGTGTGTCTGAACCCTCACCATTTACTTGCTTTTCCCCTTTTGTGAATTGCATTACACCATTTCATTTTCATGCTCATTACCGAGGGTGCAGTTTAACATATCCAAATATGATAGAGATTAACCAACAGTGCTAAAAGGAAGGAATGAATTACTTGGAGAGGGGAGTGTGTTCTGGCATTGAATTAATTCTTTGAATCTATTCTTGGATATTTTTTGGTGAAGAGTAAAAAATAAAGATCTGCATCTTTGTTTACACTAGAAATACTGTGTCCTGACTTGCCACTCTGACAGCCTGGGGGCCTTTTGAAGTCTGAAATCATGGAAAATTAATCACCAAAGTTTGAAACCTAAGATGCAGCAAACTGAATTCACCAGGCTGAGAGGTGACATAAGTGCTCAGTTCTGGAGCAGCAAGGCAGGATAGCTTCTACATTGAGAAGGGTGAAAAGAGCCAAGGAACAAAGTCAACCAAGAGTTACCTAGACTGGAAGAGGAAGTTCAAGCAGCTCTTCAGCTTCATACTGAAATTCTTCCCAGAGTCCTCTTCTTTATACTGAGGTGCAGATGTTGTTGCATCCATGACAGAAGTTTGTAGGTAGCAATAATGTCTTTATCACCTTTTCACCTTTCAGGTGTACAGACTTATCTCTGAGCCACCAGCACTCTGAGGTGCAATCTGCAGAAGAATATGTGTACCTGACAGGGTGCCTGTCCAAGTGTACATGTTGGTCTATTGAAACAGTTTGGTTTTGTCTTAGAACTTTGTTGTCAATTTATACCAGACATCATCATGCTGGACATCTCTGCATGTGGGTCTGTATTTCCTGACGTGCACTGAGGATGCAGCAGGTATTTTTGAGTTACCTAAAGAAAACTCACCTTGGGAGACCTGTGCAGACTGAAGCGCTGAGGCTGTGCTTGTCCAGTACACTGTTTCCTTCACTGTACATGTTTCACTGGGCCAAAGTTACTGTTCTGTAGCAAAAAGAGACAAGAATAGACTGGGATCACCTAGCAGAGCTCCAAGATAGCTAATGTTTTGCCAAGGCAAGCCTGAGCAATGTTCTTTATGAGTATCATCAGACAAACTCCTGGCACCCTGTATCTGTGGGTTCAGCTGAGAGATTGTGGTGTCAATGGGACCACTGAGCCAGAGGCAGAGAATAGTTTGCTTATTTCTGGTCAGCCTTCTTTGTCCAAGTAATATAAATACACATGCTTGATTCTTGCAAAAATAATTACAGGGCTATGACTTACAATCCACTTGGGAAGCAGATCTGGTCCAAGATGTGGCAGTTTGTTATTAGACATGGTCTCTTCCTTGAATGCTTGCAGCCAAAGCTCCTGTACTGGCTGATCTCCGCATTTTCTTTTTTTTTTTCCTCTCCCAGTCATAATCTTAGCCATAAATGGAACAGGACTTGCCTCTTGCTTTGAAAGATGCTGCCTCATTTGTCCTTTGAGACTCTGCAAGCAAGAGTTGCTGCTCCAGCTTTCATTCACTCCCTGGTCCTGAAATAGTTTCTGGATCTGAGCCATCTCTTTTCAAGGTGATGATTGGGATGGGAGCTAGGACAGAACTTGTGCATGGCAGGGATGAGAATTTGAGCCTGGGAAGTCTGTTTTAGTTGGCAGATTGTTGTCTTGGACCTGCCTGCTTTTCTGCTCAAACCAAGATTATTGCTGTCCAAACTGCAGTGTGAGATGTGCAGTGGAGCTGAGCTCCCTGGCCCCCTCATGAAGAGATGCTCAGTTTTACTCAACCTAGGATGTTGGTGACTAAAATGTTCAACTGCTCCCAAATCACCATATTTTTTTCATAAGTATGAAATAAAAAATTTCTGCTAAAATGAAACCTCATGTTGAGATCACTACATCGTGCTTTGCTTGAAAGATTTTTTGTTTTTCTTGGTGTGTGTCTGCTGCAAGGAAATAGGAAGGAAAGTCCCAGAGAAAAGTAAAACTTTAGCAACAGAAATTTTCTTTTCCCAGGTCTGATCCCTAGGGTTAAATCTGTCACACCCTGCATCTGAAATCAGCAGGGTTTGTACAGATCCACTGCCTTGTATCTGAAATCGAAATACTGTTGCAGATAGTCCCAGGAAAAATTTTGCCTGGCTCTTTTGGCCAAATACAGTAGATTGTTTAGTGCTTCTCACCCTGCTGAGATTTGCTAAAGTCTGTAAAGGAAGCAGAGGAAAGGACTTGCTTTTAAAAATGTGTTTACTTTCTTCAAACCACCTGGGCTTATGGACCTTCAGAAGGTTGAGAATTGTTTTATACAACCTGTTTCCCCTCTCAGGTGGGCTTTAATAAACTCCTTCAGCTTTAGAGTCCAGCCCCACAGCTGAATTTCATTCAAGCTCCAGGTTTCTCTATGGTTTATATGCAATATAAGGACCAGTCATGTGCACTCACCATCTCCTGGAGGGTACTTCCCTTGAGCACTTCAACTTGAACACTTCAAGTTGACTGGCAAACATCCCCAGTCCCTGGCCAATGTCATCCTGCTCATAAGAAAAACACATCGTGGGAGAAAGGCTCTGTTATGAAAACTGTTATTAGAGAAAACATTACTTATTCTTAAATCTTAACCAGATTATGTAGGGTTTCAAATTTTCAGTAATAATAATTTTCTGGTGTTCCCCATCAGGAGGCAAGGACTGCTGTCAGCTCCACTGGCAATAATCCAGCTTTCATCAGAAGAGAGATTCTGAATTGAGAAGGAGAACTGAAATTTTATCTTAGTACTTTTGTTCCTCTATAGTTAAAACTAAAAAACGGGACAGTTTGGGAGAACTCCAGGGTTTGGGTATTGTGTATGAAGCACAGAATTTGTTTTCTTCCAATTCTAACACAGCCTGTGACCCTTAAATATTTTGTTAAAATTGTTGGTACTGTGTGTAATTGTTCTGCTGCCTCATACTTTTTTTGAGGCTTGAGTTATCTGAACTCCCTAATTTAAAAAACAAAGCAAACCTTTAATTTCTTTTTAACAGTGCACAGGTACATGGCTATTTAAGCAACTAAGAATTTTGTATTCTTAGCTCTGTGGGCACTTCATTAGAAAAACTGGTTATTTACTGGATGCAGGCTGCAGCGAGATTTAGTGTTAGGGTTAAACCCTGTTATAAAGCCTGACCTCATTACATAAATTACTAATTCACAATAAGATGGGCATGTTATCTGCTTGCTTGGTGGAAGCAGTTTGCTGAAAACCCTCTTTAGTTCCTTATAGCTCCTCCAGCTGGAGCAATACTTGACACCTTGGCCTGGTTTGGAGTGCAGATGCAATGGATCCTTGGTCAGTGCATGCCACCAACTGGAGCTGCATCTGCTTGGGCTCGCTGCCAAGCCTAGTTCCCACTTGGCTACCAAGGGTCACCATGGAGACATTTTGTACCAGAACAGCTCGTTTTAAATATTAGATTTCAGCCTTTGAGTGCATATTGGAAGTTTATGGTTGCAGTTGCTTTAGAACATCTGCTTTTTCATAGGAGGGGAAAAAAACACTTCAGGAAAGTTAAAAAGCCTAAATGATAGATTTGGCATTGCATGTTTGTTACAGTAGTAACCAGTTGCTTAGCAAAGAGGGGTCCATCTATAAATACTTTAATATTATTTAATAAATTATGGTGGATTTAAAAACATACCTAATAATAACATTTAATGTTTCTGTGTTTAACAAGCATACACATTATTTTAACAATATCTACAAGTTATGTGCTTTTCAACAGCTTGTTATGGCTTCATCTGTTAGGCATTTAGTATGCATTCACTTTATTTATTTCTTCAAGAAGAAAGGAATTCTTTCTAGTAAGATGCAAAGGAATGTAGCTGCATCTAATGACCAGTTAACAAATAGAATCAAGCATTAATGAATGAAGTCGAAATTTAAAGCTATATTCACATACAGGCATAACTCACTAGGGCTTGTCTTTTGCCACCTTCCTCCAAGCTCTCCTAGCAGCATGAGCCTGGATGAAGTGGTTGTACTCCTTCAGCCATCCTTGCCTGTTGCATGAGGGTGGTACTGCCGGCCGAGCTGGGCTGGGCTCCTGCTGCAGCTGGGCTGATAGCACAGCTTTAATGAAGAAATAGAGAAATAGCCTTGTTCCGGGGTACCAGGAGTGGATGGGACTGGCAAGTAATGCATTAAAATGAAGAAATTTTGTGTGAGGACGCAGCCTGTTTTGGTAAGTAATAGCTTTTCCAAAGCAGACCCCTATCTTCCTCCCCTCCCACAGGCACCATGCTCACCAGTCTATAAAGGGAACAGTTCAGTTCCTCTTTGAGAAACAGCATCTGCTGGAAGGATTGCAATGATGTGCTTTTTGGTATAAAAACCTCATGAATGTCAGGCACTGGATGCCTTCACCTTCTGTTTGTTTCAAAGGAATTTGAGGGCAGAGTTCAGTCTTCTGTTATCAACAGGTAGCATGTCTTTATTGATATATTTATTATAAATATATAAATCTGATACTTATGAAAAGTTGTGTGCATATAGTGCTTAGAGAAAGCTCTGCCTGGGAGATAATTTCTTGTTTTTTTTCTCGCAAGGCAGAGGCTCACAACTGATATCCATTGTTAAATCCAGGTGAAATCACTAATACTTTAAGAAAAGGGAAAAATTAGGGAAGTGATTTTCCCTCTTTAGGGAAGCAATTGTCCCCCTGTACTCAACACTGGTGAATCTGTGCCACGTCAAATCTTGTGTCCATGTCTTAGACTATTTCCTCCTTAGAAAGACATTGAGATGTTGGAACATGTCCAGAGAAGGACAACAGAGGTAGGGAAGAGTCTGGAGCACAAGTCGCTTAACGAGCAGCTGAGGGAGCTGGGGGGGCTCAGCCTGGAGAAAAGGAGGCTCAGGTGAGAGCTTATCTCTCTCTACAACTCCCTGGCAGGACGGTGGAGCCAGGTGGCAATTGGCCTCTTCTCCCAGGTAGCCAGTGACAGAACAAGAGGAAAATGGCCCCAAGCTGCACTAAGGGAGGTTCAGGTTGGATATCAGGAAGAGTTTCTTCACTAAAACTGTTGTCAAGCATTGGGACAGCCCAGGGAGGTAGTGGAGTCACCATCCCTGGAAGTGTTCAAGAAAAGACTTGACATTGCACGTAGTGCCATGGTCTGGTTGACAAGGTGATCAGTCAAAGATTGGACTTGATAACCTTGGAGGTCTTTTCCAGCCTTAGTGATGCTATGATTCTTTGAAAAGACAGGGGTTATTTCTGAATATTTAGGAGAAGAATTTAATTGCAGATTATTTTTGCTGAAATCTTTCCTTTGGGAACATGAAACTATAAGACGTTTCATTCTGATGAATAAATAGGAGAGATCAGCCACTGATTCCCAGATCATGACAGATAGCAATTTCTCTTGCTTTTAATCTCACTGAGATTGGTGGGACTCCCAGTGCAATGCTGGAGGAGTGTGGAGCTATTGCTAACCAAGTCTTACAACACCTGAGACATCTAATTCCTCCTCTAGCAATCACTGTCTATGCCATGAAGGTGGGGATATGTGTCTGAGAACTCTTAACCCAGGTATTTGCTGCACACTGGCAGATTTCTGCCCCACCACAGCTGCTAAATAGGGAATTGGCTCTTTCCATGGCCAAGTGTTAACTGGGGAGGAAACCTGTATCCAGTAGGAAGAAGACGCAGAGATACTCATTTGGTTTTTGTCCATTTTTTTCCTCCCCACATATTTCCACAAGTTGAACATCATTAACTAGACACCAAGGCAGCGATTTTTGGAGCATGGGTAACTGATACTGGCCTTGCAGGGCTGTTGCATACAAGACTCAGTGTTTAAGTGCCTGAATATGGATGTTGGTGCCTTGCTTCAGGCATTTGGTTTGCAAATACTGGTGTTGGGTATTTGCCAGGAATAGAATTGGAATCTTTTGACTTTGTGGTTTAACTCCTAGGCAGCATTTCTTCTCAGTACACTGTATCCTATGCTTATTCATATGGAGAACAAGCATGATACTTCCAGAGGGAAAATGATTTTTAGTGATTAATGAGAATATGTGGAATTTGGGATTCTTGCATTGGACTTATTTTGATTGCTGTTGAAGAAGGACTGTTGTATTTTCTGAATTCATCCCCTTTGGAAGAGAGCTCCCTAGAATGGTTCTTTTTGCTGAGTTAATGGATGACTTTAGGGTTTCTGAGCCAGGGAGTGTAACTGCCCAGCCTGGTTTAGGAACTCCTTGTGCTGAAGAGCAGAGCAGTTTCTGCTCTCCAGGGGAAGGTTACCATTTTGCCATCCCAAAACAGAGCATCTCAGCCAGTCTTCTCTGTCTCTGGCAAAACACAGATAGGAAAACTATATGGCAGGAAAAGGAAGGACTCATCATGTCTTTGCCTCTCTTCTGATCTCCTTCGTTTTAGCACAATTTGGGGAGATGAAGAAAGGAAATAAATTGGACTTCTGGGAAATGACCCTTGTGCCTGGGATAGGCATTGCCTGGCAGAGATGCTCCTGGAAAGTTATTTGTGAGAGCTCTGTGAATCTGGAGCATATTCAGACCAGACTTATCTTGAGAGAATTTTGCTGGAATAAGTGCCCAGAAATCATGACTGAGGGGAGGGTTTTCAACAGAGTTAGAAGTCCACCAAAAGGAAAAATTGGCCAAAAGGAAAAGGGGGGGCAGCAATGGGCTTGACACAGGCAATCCTTCCCCAATGTTTTAAGTTCTTGCATCAGAGCATATAGTTGTGAGAACCTCTCCATTAAATGGTTATTGCTTTTTTTTTCTATACAGACAAATTGTTTTCTCCCCCTCACTTCTGGGAGATGGCTGAACTGTTTTAACTGAAACTTTCCTAAATAACTCAGCCCAAGACAGAGACATTGGCTAGGAAAATATAATACCAGGCATAGAGAGTTTGGCAATGTCTTCAGTAAATAAAAGCCGAATTTCGTAATGGAAAGTGTCAGGCACCCTTAACCACAAGTAGTATTAAAACATAGCCTATAATCATGCAAATGAAGAGGGGGTGTCTTTGCCAAGTGGACCCATTTCCCAAACATTGCATTCACTTTTAAGAATCTGGAATAGTTGCATGATATATATCAAGGTGGTTATAAAATGAGATTTTGAATGTGACATGAGCTGCCACTTACAACAGTGAATGAAGTATTTGTTGGAAAATGGTAGGTCAAATTCAGCCACAGCAAGTCCTGCAGATCTGGGATTGTGAGTGGCTTCAGAAAGTTTGGCAAGAATTTTTCTACTGGTAGTAGAAGCCAATGATCTTCTGACTGTCATAGTTTTTGTACGCAAGGTAAGAGTTACAACTGATGTGTTGTGAAAGGTAAGTTTGATGAATGGAGATTAAAAGGGGTATTCACTGCTGCTGGGATTGGGATTTTGCACTGTATGCAATGAGCAGACTAGGAAATACTTTTTTTTGTCTCTCCTATAAATATAATTTGACCTCTGGGTCTTTCCTTTCCTTCTAAAGGAGTAGAAATTTGCTGCAGTGGAAACAAGTAGTTCTAATGCAAATAGTAAGCTGAGAATGGTCATTCATATGTCTCATTTATGAGCTCAAAATTAAGGAGCTAGGAAAAGCAGCAACTGTGTTCTTACATTCTCCAAACCTTCTTGGACTATGGAACAGGGACTGTCAAGGTCCATCTAGACATTTTCGCTTAACTAGGTTTAGGTGATTCCCTTGTTCTGTTCTTCTCTCTTCCTTTGGCACACTTGGATGCATTAGATGTGGAAAAACTAATGCTATTTAGTTTGTTCAGTGCTCTTGGGATCATCTTGCTTAGAGTTTACAGAGTTGCTCAGAATAGATGCTCTGTAAACCCTCTGGGCCATGTGTCACATGGCAGTTGGCCATACACCGTGACACAGATGGTTCCTGCCAGTCTTTTTTTCTGCAGGAGAAAGATGCCAACATTAACTAATCCATAAAGCTCCCTCATGCTGGGCATCCACCCAGTTAGAGCGGTTTAAATCTCCATGGTGTCTTAAACGCTCTTGTTGATGTTGTTGCCTTGGTGCTCCATTTCCTCCTGGTGCTAACTGTAAGCCTTTATTGGAGCGCGGGTAGATGGTGCAGCACCAGGCGATCAGCAGAGGTCACCGTGGCAGTTTTATGCTTGGAGTACTGTTTTTGCTCTGGGAAGTAACCCAACTGTGTTGGAAGGGCTCCTCTCAGGTCTGCTGCTTTTGTTGTTTTTTTAGGATGCAGTCCTTGCTAGTGAAACAAAGAGTATCTTCCTTAGTCGTTTTTGGGCTGGGATATGGTGGTGCAGGCTATGCAGTGGTTTTTTCAGCATAGGTAAAGCTAGGATATGGCCTTATGGCTTCTGTCTGGAAGAAAAGCCAGCCAAAATCCTTTGGGGATAAGTGTCTTGTGGCGGAGGATACCTGACCACAAGGCATTAGTTCTCTGAGCTTGCTAATGGTGGGGAACAACCAGAGCACTAAGCAAGTCAATCACTTGGATTTCTAGAGGGACAAGATAGAAATTACTGAGCAATTATAAGAGGTGGCAGATGATAAATAGAAATGCCTTTCTCTTAATTTTTCAGCAGATGATCTCATTTTACACCAGATCCTCAGCTGCTGTAGATCAGACTACTCCCTTGAAGCCTGTGCTGATTTGCACCTGCTACAGAGCTGGCAGTGGTATGCTTGATTTTAAAAGGAAAATAATTGTGGTTGTAGTGTAAAATCAGCTTAGTTTTGGATTAGAGAAGCTTTCAGCATTTCAGTCACTCTGGAGGTTGCATGCACCACATGTTTGTGAAGTTGCAGGCTGACACACACAAACTTCTTTCCTGTCTTTCAGGTGAACCTGTATGTTCATCTGCTTCAGTGGCTGTTTAGGAAAATTCTGACTTCTCCCTAAGTGCTTTTCTGCATTATTTATTTTGAAAGCAAAGGTTTTAAAAAGAATTCTTAATCATACCCATTTGGCCCCATACCCTGTCCTTGAATTTAACTCAGTCAAGTCTAATTCTGTGATATCAGGCAGGAATATGAATATTGTGAGATATTGTCTATTTAAGTTGCATCTTAAAATCTGCCAAAAGATAACATTTTTTCCCCGGAAAAGCCCCTTAAAAATTGGTTTATTACCTGGTGCAGGGGATGTAATATGGGTCCCTGTATTCTGTGATCTCAAGGTAATGTTTTGTCCTCTCTCTCCTCTCTCTTTGCCTGTTATAACCCACCATTATTTTTTTTCCACACGCAGCTGAGGAACCAGAGATGGCTGCTATTAAGATCACATCAGTTGTTCCAGGGGTGCAGGCGTATGCATAGACAGAATACAGTCAGCACATCATGCTGAGGGTTGCTTAAAACATCCCTGCAAAGCAACTGATTTACATTGGCCCAGGGGAAGGGGTGAACAGGAATCATGAGGAGGCTCTTAAACTTAACCACGTCTTGTTCAAGGCAGAGAAAAATATCCTTCCCATCTGATAGGAGAGTGGTGGTTCAACTCCCCCAGCTTTTTTAAGAAGGCAAAAACAATACACTGCATATTTACATGGAATCCCCTTAAGGACATCTGTCATGCTGAAGATTAAACTAAAAGTCTCTCCCCAGTTTAATGCTATGACTTCAGGCACTCTAAACCCAATAGATTTAGTTACTCTGCTCCAGATCCTAGATCACTAACACAGGCAGTTTTTATTCTCGCCCTTATTTTCCAGAAGCATAGAACCTTCACTTGCAAATTACTGGCTTTGTGTGGATTTTCTAGGCCACTGCCACTTATGTTTTGGAGCCTGGCCCTATGCTGCATTTGTGGTTAGTGTTTTTTACATTAACTTCTAGCAGCCACGCTCTCCTTGCTTCTATCTCCATATGGTACATTAGGCAAGTTATTGAACTATAGGCAAGTTATTGAACTAATTTCCTTCCCTTCATTGTGACACACATCATAGGAGCTATGTTTCCATCCATCACCTTTTTTCCAGAAGTTTGCATTGCCTTTAGGACTTGAACTCCAACTACCCCCCCTCCGCCAAAAAAAAAAAACCAAACCCAAAAAAACCCCCCAAAACCTTCAAAAACTGGCCAAAGAGCAGAGAGGAAAGCAACTGTTTGAATGTTATTATGTTGACTTCTAAACCAAGTTTGCTTTCCTTACTCAGGGCATTACTCACCCTTACTGTCTTGCTACCACTGAGTCAACTTGCTGTCTGCAGCAGGGATTCATTTTGCTCAGCCTGCTTGCTTGTTTGCTTACTGTGTGGCCTGAATGTGGGAAGCTTGGCCACAGCATTTGAAAATACACATTAATTTGTAGAAGAGGAGAGGATTCCTTTGAAGGAAGAAGCTGCAGAGGTTTAGAGGTTTCCCCAGTGGAGACATCACTTGGCCAGTTGACTTTACAGCCATAGATATGTCTCCATTAACGTAATTGAAGGAAAACAAACAACAGACATTTAGAACACCTTTTGCAGGATGAAATTTCCAATTCCCAGTTTTCACCAGTTGGTTACAAATAAGCCAGAACTGAACAGTAACTCTTCCACCAATGTCAAAATTCCCCTGGCTTGAAGGAGAGAGTTTTTATCAGGGGCCTGTTGGCAGGTACTTTACAGATAGCAGAGGATTATCTCTTTTAAGTGACCATTTAAAAAGCCAGCTTTACTTACTCATTAGATGTAAAGTTCAGTATTCTGCCAGCAACTTTTACATTTGTGAGTTGAATGTCCCATCTTGTGGCAACTCCTGCATTCTACAGTGTTCAACTTGCCCATGTATCCTTAAGGCAATCCCAATAAGTGAGGCAAGTGTGAACCCCCCCTTTCTCTCACTGTTTATCCTTGATGTTTTTAAGATACTGCATATTTGCAACTCTGATGCATTATTTTGCAGTTTCTGTGCACATTGATAGGTCCACAAGTCTTATATTAAACACAACAATCTCAGATCAGGCTTACACAGTTAATTACCTGACTTCAATCATTAGTAGTGACAGATGAACATTTCTCATAACTTGTCTTCCAAGATGCTTCCAAATGAGCGGCCTTTGGTCAGTGTTATGGCTCTGCCACGTGTACTGTCATTCTTTCCCTTGCTGTCTGGTTAAACTATGAAACTTAAACCTCATCAGACAAGCATAGAATTTGTTGGGGGACTTGAGGGACTCGTTAGCTATATAAGGATTTTCAAGGGTCTTAACAGATTTCTCCATTAAAGTCATAAATTTCTCCATAAATTCCATTTTATATTTGAATCCTAGTCAGTATCACCAACTGTGGCATCATCAAGGAATAACTTAAGATGGCTAGGAGGCTCTCCTTGCCAGTCCTTCCTATTAAAGCTCAGATGAACTTGCTTGCAGTAGGAAAAGTGCTCATATGCACATTTTCATTCTGCACCTCCAGAACCCCTCTCTTGCATTCTGGCTGTATTTCAAGGGGTGTTGTTGCATTCTACTGGTCCAGCTTTCCCCATACATCTGAAGGGCCCTGTCCTATCCTTCCATCACTTTCCTGTGCAGTGCTATTGTGTGGCTGATTATACTGCTATCCACAGCACACACACATTAACCTCAAAATGGTTAAACTGCATCAGATTTGAGTCAGAATTAAAGCAGCAGCAGCAGCAAAGCTGTGCATGATGACTCTTCCTAAATGAGCACCCCGTAACCACCCAAAACTAGAACATGAGAACAGTCCACAGACAGTAGGAGTCTGTCCAGTGCCGAGACCAGACAAAAGGCTTCAGGGGTGAAAATGATGTCCATGTGATTTATGCCAGAGGACCCTGGGCTATTGCCTCCATGAAGGTTGTGATCACAGAGTTATGTAGGGATGAGGGTACATAACCCTCTGTAAAGGATGAACAGAACAGAATTACCCTGGCTCTGCGACCATTTACCTGGATGGTGGGTCCTTCTCTGCACGAGCTGTGTGTTGGATAGAAGGATAAACACAACCTACCTTTCATCTCTCAACTGTTTATAAATTGCACAGAAACAAAGTTTAGTATGTTTGGCAAGAAGGAAACAGAAACATAAGGATAACAAGAGTGATGTCCCCCTCATGGGTATCAGCCCACAGAGCTTGTGGGCCGTTCAGGGGAAGAATAAGGTATCTTTTAAGATATATATCAGGACAGCTGCACTCAGCCTCCTCATTCTTTTCAGTCTGTTTTTGGTTTTTTTGTTCCACACTAACTTTTTTATATTCAGATCCTCTTGTGGCAAGACATTCACCAGTTCCGCTAAGCCCTGTCACAGCACTGCAATCCCAGACACACCTGACAGCTCTGAAGGATCTCTGGCTTTTGGGGGGGTG